>JACCIY010000145.1:17500-60251 GCA_025506505.1 Flaveria sonorensis
CTCCCTTTACAGACAATTCTTGGCTGCTAGAGAGAGAGAGAGAGAGAGAAGCTGCAAATCGATTTCTAGAGAGGGAAGGAGGAAGATCTGCTTTTAGGTAAGGTTTTCTTGCGTTTCCTGTTCGGTTTCAGTTGTGTTCGAGTTGCTGGACTGATTCTTGTATGTTTGGTGTGTTTGGTTGTGTGTTTCTGTGTGTTTAGGTGTTTGAACTCCAGGTGCTCACGGGTCTGAAGAAGTCTTACTCGTAAGCTGTTAAGGTGAGTCCTAGATCCCCGTTTTTACTTGTTTTTAAACTTGTTTGGGGTTGAAAGCATAGTACCACTGTTTTACAACCGACATCATGATCTGATATGTGTTTTTGCACCTGTTGTAGGTGTGGGTGTGTGTTTTTGAATGTTTGATCGGTTCTATGATTATGCTTGTTCTAAGTGTTTAGCATGCTAGATCTGGCTAAGAATGTATAAGAATGAGGATTTGGAACTGAATATAGCATAAGTTGCAACTGCAGGTTGGTTAGTTCATCCACATTTAGATTTGAATATTTGCATAAGTGTTTTGTTCAGGCGCATTTGCTACAGTGATCATGCACATTTCTTTTGTTCATACATATTTGCTTAGTGTTCAGGCGCATTTGTTTTAGTCATCCACATTTGGTTCATGCGCATTTCCTAACACTTAGAATATTTCTGAGTATGAACATCAGCATTTGTTCATCCGCATTTCTTTTGTTCATCCGCATTTGTCTGTTCATCCGCATTGGTTTGCTCATCCGTATTTCCATAAGGACTTAGAATTTTCTGAGATTTGCGGAAGTAGAATTTATATGCTAAGATGAATGTTTTTATGGTGGCTTATGCTTGTTTTATGTATGCATTGTATGATGATGTTGTCCCATGTTATGTATGATGTGACTTTACGTGGTTGTTATGCTTATGAATGTAAAGTATTATTAATGAAAGTGGAAGACAACGTTAACGAAGTGGAACATAATGAATGAATGAAAGTCTTGCAAGCAAGCAAATTAAAGGGAGTTTACAACTCAATGAAGAGTTGTTAGCTCAACTGTGTGGGTTTAGCTAACCGATGAGAATTTATACAGGGCGGTCAGTCTTTGTGACTGATCAAGACAAGCGAAAACGGGATCTTTGTTGCTTGACCCCAAAATGGTAGTTACTTCATGCACAAATTATGGGGCATAGCTTATGACAAGATCTAGATTAAAATGGAAGACAATAATGAAAGAAAGTATGAAAGCGTGCAATTATGAACGATGATAAAAGATAATAATGATATTATCAAGATGTATGTATGTTTGTGATCACGAACGAAAATAAAGGAAATTTTTTTACTAAAAGTAAAGTTTTATTATGTAAAACTAGAACTCACTCAGCAAAGCTGACTTTTATATGCATTTTCAGTTGGCAGGTAATGTTGTTACTGTGGATGGCACGGGGGTGAAGCTACTTGGCGGGCAAGAACTGGCATCCATCTCATGCAAAATAATGATGTTGTTTTGTAATACAACTAAGTGATCTTTTGTAATCTTTTAAACGACGATGTATTATTTGGCAAATGTATTTATTAAAGCATAAAATGGTTTTGATGAATTATTCCGATGCGATGTTTTATTTACTTAATAAATCTTAATGTGTTTTGATATAAATGATGTTGTGGATGACCAACTGTAGGGTTTCCGGGAAAGGGGCTTTACAAGTTGGTATCAGAGCCAAAGTTTAAGAGAATGAGTAAATATTTTCAAACCTAAACTTAAACTGAGAATGGGACCGAATAGAAGGATGCCAGCCCAAGTAGCTACGTGCCATCAGGTAATTTATTTTCCTAAAGTTAACCGGTATTATGTGCGCGTGCTATCTGATTTATGTGCTCTTAGTAGATTTGGATACTGATATAGTCAGGATAGGAAATGCTTAGGGGATGAAAAGTAAAGTAAGTGGCTATCACAACTGGCCACTATAATTAGGGACTTACTATACTTGACATAATCTGAGCTATTACCTTGAATGATCGTGTTGGTGCTGAATCTTATAGTGTTTAGGGATGGCGGGTGGTAGATCTTCAAAGGCTTCTCGAGGAGTGTACAGGGTGGTTGTGGTGCTGGAACATGTGTCACAAGAAACAAGGCTAAACAAGGCTAATACTGCTGAGTTGACTCCTGCGGAGCCTGAGCTTCATCACCATGAAGGCGGTGATGAGAGTGAATTTGAGAGCCTCTATGAAGGAGGCAGTAGTGGAGGAAGTTCATCAGGTTATGCAGACGATCCTGCCGTCTGTGGTGACCAAGGTTATTCGTACTGTGAGGGAGGATGAAAAGAAGGAGAAAGAGGAGAGGAAGAAACCGTTAGGAGAGGGGGCAGCGAGAGAGGCTCAGGTGAAGGGGAGCAACCAGAAACTGAGACGATTATCTCTAGTGATGAAGAGGAAGAGGAAGAGGTACAGGAAACTGCCAAGGGATGTAGATATGGGGCATTTCAAAGATGCAAGCCCCCGACTTTTGATGGTAATGGGAATGCTGCTGCTGCTCACCGATGGGTGAGAGAAATGGAGGCTGTGTTAGACATCAGCGAATGTGGGAGGATCAAAAGGTGAAGTTTGCTACCCACTCATTCATGACTTGGTCTTGTGCTGGTGGGACAATATTGTCCAGGCCGAGGGTAGCAGGCGTTGGGAGAATGAGGTGGAGTGAGTTAAAGAAGATAGTGATCGAGGAGTTTTGTCCTCACAGGGAGCTTGACAAGATTGAGAGAGAGAGTTCCTATAGCTGGAGGAGGGAACTATGACACACAGCAATACACGACTAATTTCAACGAGATGGCAAGTGATGTGTGTGCGTTGGAATGAGATTTTAGTGTTTAAAACGTCAAATATTACGTATGATTATTCATTTATGCATGTGATTGAGTTGAATAGGTTGACTATGAGTTGGAAGTGATTTTGTAGGAAAAACAGGAATTTGGAAGCTTACATGATAAAACAAGTCATTGGGGGGTCAAGAAACGAAGTTTCAAAGTGCAGCAGAAAGGCTTCCACCGTAGCCTACTGTAGCCACCGTAGGCTACGCCAGCTCAAGTAAAAAATCAGCAGAATACACCCCAGCGTAGGCTACGCTGTCTGGCGTAGCCTACGCCAGGACCCTTTCAAAAACCCTTAAATACGCGTTTTATTTAGGTTTTAGCACCCACTTGATTCCCATTCGACCCAAGATGAAAAAAGACGTATTTTGGAAGTTCTGGGATCGATTTTTCACCATTCCAACCCTCAAAAACAAGATTCAATCATCCGGAATGCAAATCAACAACGATTTTGAAGATCATTCACGAACAATGAGCGGCTAATTTTCTCGTGATCGACTTCGGGTATTAGGTTTTGCGTGATTAGGTTTTTGTTTTTGTTTAACTTTGTTGGGATTAAACTTTAGAACCCGTTAAGTTCTTTTATGAGTTTAACTTGTGTTTTGATTATTTAAACAACGACGTTGGTAAACTTTTATTTGAATATCATTTAATCTTCCGGAAATTATATGATTGCAAGTTTTGGTTTCTAATTGAATTGGTATTGTGTATCAAGACCCATTAAGTCCTGATTATCGATATCACTTAATCATAGCACGTATAGAGTCCCTTATTAAGGATTTTCCTTGAAGTTAAACTAAACAATTACTGAAAACCAAACCTAGAACCGAAGTGATTCTTTCCAAGTTGTTTTCTTAGTTTATTTATTAATTATTCCAAAAATCTAATTTTCACAGCCAAGAGGCAATAGTTAAGTAATTTGTTAATTTAATTAATCATTATTTTCTAAATCAAAGTACAATACACCGACCACTAATTCCACGAGGATCGACAACCCTACTTACCCTAACTAGTTTAAGGTGAATAGGAACACACATTTTAACATCTTATTTGATTGATACTTCGACATCGATCAAATTTTGGCGCCGTTGCCGGGGAATCGGTGCGCTTGGTGTTTTGTTATTTTATTCGTTTAAAAATAAAAAAAATATCTTTTTTGTTACTTGTATTAATTTTTTGCTTTTATTTTCGAGTTACGCTTGGTGTTTTAGTGTGCAGGTGACAGGTTGCATGCATACTCGATATTCGAGTAGGAAATCACCACTAGTATTCGATCCAGAGATAGAGAAATCAGCTAGTTATAATCGTGTCTTGCATCGATCAGGGTTACCAACTACATCAATTTCACAAGCCATTGATCAAGCAGCTGATAGTTTGCCCGATTCAACCACATGGATAATCCAAACAACCAACTACCTCAAAATCCAAACCCTCCTCCCAATAACCAAAATCGAAACCCAAATCCACCCCCACCACCAAATAACAACCGCAACGATAACCCAAACAACCACCACCCTATAATAATATGAATCAAAATCACCTTAATCAAGGAGATGACTTTGATCATGTGAGCATGCACAGTGTTCACACGGGTGATGAAGATTATGAAGATGAGTGGAATAACAATGAAGAGCCCTATCATGGTGCAAATTATGATGCTTGGAATGGAAATTTTGGTGGAGGTGAGGGACAAAACAGAAATAACAATTAGGGGAATGATCAACATGAGTGGAATGCACCACCTATCAACCAACAAAGGGGTAGGGTTAATAATAACATCAATCAGCCAAGAAGACCTCAAAGAGCTCAAGTACAAGGTGTGGATAGCCATTTTAGACCGGCTATTTCTGAAAATCCAAATCCCATCGCACCTCCAAATCGTAGAGGAAGAGCTTTTGATGTACGCCCTCATTATCTCACTATTCTTCCTGCATTTAAGGTACTGCAACAGAAGAACCATATGTGCATCTTGCTGAATTTGATGCAATATGTAGCACTATTGGTGGGAATCACTTCACACAAGATGAAGTGAGGTTACGATTGTTTCAATTCACTTTGAAAGATAGAGCTAAGCAATGGTTCCTCACTTTGTCTGACAACAGTATTCATACTTGGTAAGAGATGCAAAGGGTTTTCCTTGAAGAATATTATTCTATGGGAAAGACAAGTGATGCAAGAGAGGCCATTCGATCTTTTCAACAACAAGTGGGTGAGCAATTTCATGAGGCATTTACAAGATTCAAGGAATTGATCCGCATGTGTCCTCATCATGGTATTGAAAGGTGGGAATTGATTAAGGCATTTTCAGATGGACTAACACCGGAAGAAAGGAAATACTTGTATTCTACAAGTAATGGAACATTCTTATCTAATCATGAAGATATGGATTGGGAATTCCTAGAACGAATGTGCAAGAATTCCAAAGCTCAAGCTTTGGCTAGTAGACGGTCAAAGCCCGCTCCGGCAAGGTCAACCACCATTGATTATGAGAGTAAAGAAAGAATTGCATCTTTGGAAAGACAATTGGCCAAGTTAGGACATGCGCGGACTAAAGATGTGGCTTCAATTGGATTTAATGTATGCAATGAATGTGGTGACTTGGGGCATGCAAGTGCAAAGTGTCCGTTGTTTTTAGGTCAACATGAAGAGGTGAATCAAGTATATGGAGAGAGAAAACAGTTTGATATGAACTCCAATACTTATCACCCTAGTTTGAGGAATCATCCACACTTTCAGTATGGAAATGCTTCAAACCAGATGAACCCTAATTTTCAAGGTAATAATCAAGGTGGTCAAGCTTATCAGAACCGAGAACAAGGGAATTATAATCAAAGTGGTTATCAAAGAACTTCATATTCTCAAGGAAACAATCAAGGAAACTACAATCATAGGGATCAACAAGGTAGTTCATCACGCAACTATCAAAGTAATTCTCAATCGGGACAACTTGGTGGTGAAGAGTCTACAAATGCAAAGTTGGATGCTTTGATGAACATGATGAAAGAGAATATGAAAGACAACAAGAGAGAAAATGAAATTAGGGACAAGGCTTATGACGCCTTAAATAAATAAGTGGGTCAACTTGCAGAGGATGTCGCTCAAATTAAAAGGAACCATGGAAAGCTACCGAGTGATACCACGGTCAATCCTCAACATCAAGGAACCAACACACAAAACATGAGAGCTGTTCACATCAATTCGGTTAGTATCCTTCCTGACTCTAAAATTATTGATAATGACTTTACTTCTTTTTCACAACAAGTTACAGATAAGGAAGAGAAAGCCGATACAGTGGAAGAGAGTGACCCAGGAGCACCCATCATTCCAATAAAAATGGGGAAGTTGAAGATAAAAAGAGCACTTTTGGATTATGGAGCAGCTGTTAGTATCTTGCCAGGTATGTTATATGATCAGTATGACTTCGGTCCTTTAGAGAAAGTTGACACCACTGTGGTGTTAGCTGACTTGACTCAAAAATGTCCTCGGGGGATGGTAAAGAATGTTATAATCAAGTTGGGAGAATTTTACTACCCTGTGGACTTTATGGTGCTCGATTTTGCACCAGTGAGAACGAATGAGCAACCGAATGTCATATTGGGTCGACCATTTTTAGCAATAGCGAATGCTCAAATCAATTGTCGGGATGGAACAATTGACATGACTTACGAAACTCGTAAGTTACGTTTTAATGTATTTTCCAAGTCGATTAATTATTTTGTTAATGATAAAGTTTTTGTGGCAGATATGACTAACGTGTGTGTTTCTACTTATACTTCACATGTAAGCATGAACACCATTTTTAAGAATGATTTTGAGTATGATAGGGATAAGAATGTGGACTTGAAGGAATTGGTGGATTTAAAAGAAAAGAAAGAGCCAATTATGAAGTTGGAAACAAAAGATGTGAAACCTAAAATAAAGAAAAAAGTTGGCGATCCACTTGATCCTATAAAAGACAGAGTTGAGGCATTAATGTTTGGGCCACAATGCGATCTAGTTGAAGAACTTCCGATCATTTGAAGAATACTGGAGTCAAGCATCCTACTCGACCACCATGAGTGGTCGCAGGTACGGTCTGGCTGAAGACCTAAAACTTAGCGCTAATCGGGAGGCAACCCGAATTTAATTTTTATGTTTTGTGTTTGATATGTCTATTTAAGTAGTATTTTGATAATCTTTACGTTTGTGTCTGGGTCGGTTCGGGTTGGAAAAGTCGTTTGTGTTGATTATTGAATAAATTGATTTGAAAAGAAGAAAAAAACTTCACACACTTAACTTAAATACCATACATTGGAGACAATATATCTCAAGTGTGGGGATGAGGAAAATTTGGAAAATTTTTATTGTTTTTAAGCAATCCAATCGAACACGAAAACGACAAGCATACCAATCGATTCTTGCCATGGTTGATGTAAGGGTCCTTAGTCATGGTCTAATTCTAAGATAGCAAAAATAATGATGTTAGCAAGATTTTTAGAAAAAATTAAGAACTGCCTAGTTAGGGTTAACAGGCTAATGGTGTAATAAAAGCATGCACACGCCGGCAACCCTAATTCCTACTTGGTGAGATTTTAAAGCTTACTAGATTGTTAGTTCACATAAAAAGTGTTTCAATTGTTAAGTGTAGGCCATATGATTCTTTGTTTTAGAACTTGTGTGATTTGATACATACCAAGACGGTGAACTTGATAAATGCACATAGATGATAGAGGCAATCTAGGATTCCCTTCTCTTTTAACACCATTTCTTGTGATGCATCACTTTACCTAAAATTCCCCCTAGTAGCCACTTTCGAGCCTTAAACCGTTTATTTTGACAAACCCATATCAATAAAACCCAAATCAAATTTTACCTAATGTGACCAAGTTACCATTGTTGATAACATTCAGACTAGCTTCAGTATTTGATTTATGATAAAAGCAAAAAAAAAAAAAAAAAAAAAAATAAAAAAAAAAAAAAAATAAAAAAATAAATAAAAAAACTAGAAAAAAGAAAAAAAAAAAGAGAAAGAAAGAAATGCAAATTGTTGGTTATGGTTAAATATGCACCCATGCAGTTGCTTTGTTTGAATAATAGTTATGTCAATAAGGATGTCAACAGTTGGTATTGTCTTAATTTATATTTTAGCCACACTCACAGCCAATCATTCCTACCTTAACCTAAACCCAAAACCCGTAAGTCCTTTTGATGTGTGCATGGTCAATTTATTACCGTGGAAGCTTGATTGTCACCCAAGTATATGACAACAATGTTTCATATGTGGACCTTTCGAGTGATATATTGGTGCAATTTTCACCAATCCAGAAATAAACCGAGAGGAGTGAAAATGGTGAGGGGTGTGTCGCATGACAATAAAAGCCGGAAGCTTGTTACGTTTAATTAGTCAAATTCTATTTTGAATTAAATGTAACATCCTTTACTTGTAATCAAACATGATTATTGAAATTCTGGAATGGATATGACTTTGAACCATAGCTAAGACATAGCAAAGGATTTTGGTTTATAATGTTGTTAAATGTTTTGAATTAGATTTGCTTGAGGGCAAGCAAAGCTTAAGTGTGGGGATGTGATGTGTGGGAGTTGGAATGAGATTTTAAGTGTTTAAACGTCAAATATTACGTATGATTATTCGTTTATATGCATGTGATTGAGTTGAATAGTTGACTATGAGTTGGAAAGTGATTTTGTAGGAAAAACAAGGAATTTGGAAGCTTACATGATAAAACAAGTCATTGGAGGGGTCAAGAAACGAAGTTTCAAAGTGCAGCAGAAAGGCTTCCACCGTAGCCTACTGTAGCCACCGTAGGCTACGCCAGCTCAAGTAAAAAATCAGCAGAATACACCCCAGCGTAGGCTACGCTGGCTGGCGTAGCCTACGCCAGGACCCTTTTCAAAAACCCTTAAATACGCGTTTTATTTAGGTTTTAGCACCCACTTGATTCCCATTCACCCAAGACGAAAAAAGACGTATTTTGAAGTTCTGGGATCGATTTTTCACCATTCCAACCCTCAAAACAAGATTCAATCATCCGGAATGCAAATCAACAACGATTTTGAAGATCATTCACGAACAATGAGCGGCTAATTTCTCGTGATCGACTTCGGGTATTAGGTTTTGCGTGATTAGGTTTTTGTTTTTGTTTAACTTTGTTGGGATTAAACTTTAGAACCCGTTAAGTTCTTTTATGAGTTTAACTTGTGTTTTGATTATTTAAACAACGACGTTGGTAAACTTTTATTTGAATATCATTTAATCTTTCGGAAATTATATGATTGCAAGTTTTGGTTTCTAATTGAATTGGTATTGTGTATCAAGACCCATTAAGTCCTGATTATCGATATCACTTAATCATAGCACGTATAGAGTCCCTATTAATGATTTTCCTTGAAGTTAAACTAAACAATTACTGAAAACCAAACCTAGAACCGAAGTGGATTACTTTCTCTTATAATCGTTTTCTTAATCAAGTTTGATTCTTTCCAAGTTGTTTTCTTAGTTTATTTATTAATTATTCCAAAAATCTAATTTTCACAGCCAAGAGGCAATAGTTAAGTAATTTGTTAATTTAATTAATCATTATTTTCTAAATCAAAGTACAATACACCGACCACTAATTCCACGAGGATCGACAACCCTACTTACCCTAACTAGTTTAAGGTGAATAGGAACACATATTTTAACATCTTATTTGATTGATACTTCGACATCGATCAGCAAGGCTGGTGCCAGACCAGGTGATGCCGTTGTCAAGAAAGATGAAGAGGTACATACAGGGTCTGCCGGTGGATATCCGTAGGCACATGATCGCCGCCCGACCAAGCATGTTTAGGTCGGTGGTTGATCTGGCAGGGAGGTTATATGATGAGAGAGAAGAAGTGGCAGTGGTGGAGGTGAACAAAAAGGGTGGTGGTGACAGGAACTGGAACGGGAAATGATTTGGTCGTGGTGGTTTTACCCCGAGCAATAAGAAGGCAAGGATGGATGACCGGAGGGTAGTGTCGGTAGGTCCGGGGATGAGGAAGTGTGGTAGGTGTGGAAGAGACCACGCGGGGGAGTGTAAGTGGGGATCAAACATCCGCTTCAAATGTGGGAAGCCTGGTCATGTGGCAAAGGAGTGTGGGGTGATGAGGTGTTATAACTGTGGTGAATAGGGCCATCTGAGCAGGGATTGCAAAATGCCAAGGGCCGAGAGCTCCGGGGTGAAGAAGGGGGTTGAGAAGGAGGGGACAAAGGCAAAATCTTGAGTATTTACTATGACCCGGGAGGAGGCTAGGGTGGACCCCGATGTTGTGTCAGGTACCTTCCTAGTAAACCAAACTTGTGCCTCTGTACTATTTGATTCTGGTGTTAGTAAGAGTTTTATTTCTGCTGCCTTCTGTGCTAAGTTGCCTGTTAGGAGTAGAAAGATTGATTAGCCTTTCGACGTAGAAACTGCCATCGGTAAGTCTACCAGGATTTCTGATCTGATAGAGAATTGTAACATAGAGTTGGAAGGCCATAGGTTCTCTGCTAAATTATTCATGATGCCCCTAAGCGGATTCGATGTGGTTCTAGAGATGGATTTGCTAGCAGCCTATGAGGCAAATATTGTGTGTCGCAAGAAGATGATTCGGTTGATTGCGTCAGATGGGAGCTCGGTGACGATTTATGGTGGTCGAGTTACTGCGGTTCCGAAGGTGATTTCGATGGTTGTGGCTGAGAAGTGTATGAGGCGTGGATGTATTGCCTACCTGGCTTATGTGAAGGATGTGGACACATCGGTACCACGATTTCTAATGTACCGGTCGTGCGTGACTTCCCAAACGTGTTCCCGGAAGATTTACTAGGTGTGCCACCAGACCACGAGATCGAGTTCCAGTTCGATTTGATACCCGATGCCCAACCTGTTGCCAAGACATCGTATCGACTAGCTTCCTCAGAGATGAAGGAGCTGATGGTCCAGTTACAAGAGTTGCTGGATAAGGGGTTTATCAGACCGAGTATCTCTCCCTGGGGTGCTCCGGTCTTGTTTTAAAGAAGAAAGACGGTAGCATGAGGATGCGCATTGACTACCGTGAGTTGAATAAGTTGACGCTGAAGAACCGGTATCCACTACCGAGGATTGATGACCTGTTTGATCATCTCCAAGGTGCTAGTTGGTTCTCAAGAATAGATCTACGATCTGGTTATCATCAACTAAAAGTTAAGGAGCAGGATATCCCAAAGACCGCGTTTCGAACGCGATACGGACATTATGCATTTCTCGTCATGTCTTTTGGTTTAACCAACACACCAGCTGCTTTCATGGATTTGATGAATAGGGTGTGTCGGCCGATGTTGGATAAATCAGTGATTGTGTTTATCGATGATATCCTGATTTATTCGAAAAGCGAAGAAGAGCATACCGGTCACATCCGCGAGGTGCTGGAGACGCTTAGAAGAGAGAAGTTGTATGCTAAGTTCTCAAAGTGCGTGTTCTGGTTGCCCGAGGTTCAGTTTTTGGGTCATGTGGTTAATTCTGAAGGGATTATAGTGGACCCGACAAAGGTGGAGGCGGTGATGCAATGGAAGACTCTAAAGACGCCATCCGAGATCCGCAGTTTCTTGGGTTTGGCGGGCTATTACAGGAGATTCATTCAAGACTTTTCTAAGATAGCTTTACCATTGACCAAGCTAACCCGCAAGGATGTGAAGTTTGTATGGGGTCTGGAATAGGAGAAGGCTTTTGAGGAGTTAAAGACAAGATTGACTCAAGCTCCTGTCTTGACGTTACCCAAAGGGAATGAAGACTTGGTGGTCTATTCAGATGCTTCTTATTCAGGATCGGGTTGCGTGCTGATGCAACGAGGAAGGGTTATAGCCTATGCGTCCTGACAGTTGAAGATCCATGAGGCTAATTATCCTACTCATGATCTGGAGCTAGCAGCTGTGGTCTTTGCATTGAAGATTTGAAGGCACTACTTGTACGTGACGAAGTGCACTATCTTCACTGACCATAAGAGCTTGAAGTACTTTTTCGAGCAAAAGGATCTCAATATGAGGCAAAGGAGATGGTTAGAGTTGATCAAAGATTATGATTATGTGATCCACTACCAT
Organism: Flaveria sonorensis; assembly: GCA_025506505.1. Lineage (NCBI taxonomy): Eukaryota > Viridiplantae > Streptophyta > Magnoliopsida > Asterales > Asteraceae > Flaveria > Flaveria sonorensis. Next base: position 29,447 of record JACCIY010000145.1, read on the forward strand.
CCGGGTAAGGCCAACGTGGAGGCAGATGCCCTCAGCCGAAAGGAGAGACCCGAGCCAATCCGGGTGAAAGCTTACCAGTTGGTTGTGACCTCTGATGTGATGATACAAGTTAAGGAATTTCAAGATGAGGCGCTGAAGGAAGATCGAATCAACTCCGAAAGAATGAAAGGTCTAGTCTCGGAGTTGGGTGAGAAAACTCTCGGAGTTAGAACCCGCTTCGGGTGGATGTGGATCCCTCGTTATGGAGACCTACGAGGGCAAATCATGAATGAAGCTCATAAGACTCGATACTCAATTCATCCCGGTGCTAGGAAGATGTATCATGATATGAAGAAAGATTACTAGTGGCCGGGTATGAAGCGTGATGTAGCGGAGTATTTGAGCAATTGCCTTACTTGCTTGCAAGTGAAGGCGGAGCATCAGAAGCCATATGGGAAGATCCAACCTTTGGATATACCTGAGTGGAAATGGGAGCACATCACCATGGACTTCATCACGAAGTTACCACGTACGGCAAGGAGGTACGATGCCATATGGGTGATAGTTGACCGTTTGACAAAGAGTGCTCACTTTCTACCGATCCGCGAGACGTATTCATCTGAGAGATTAGCGGACCTGTTCATCAAAGAGATTGTGACTCGTCATGGTGTATCGGTGTCTATAGTGTCTGACTGTGACACTTGGTTTACATCTAAGTTTGGAAGAGATTCCATGATGCGATGGGTACGAGACTACACATCAGTATAGCTTATCATCCTCAGACAGATGGTCAGTTAGAAAGAACCATACAGATACTTAAGGATATGCTCCGAGCATGTGTTATTGATTTTGGAGGAAGTTGGGACGAACGCTTACCGTTAGACGAATTCTCATACAACAATAGCTACCATGCCAGTATTGGTATGCCACCATATGAGATGCTATACGGTAGGAAGTATAGGACACCTGTATGTTGGGGAGACATCGGGCAGAAGGAGTTGGGGAGCATTGAGGTGATCGAGGCTACGACTGAAAAGTTAGAAAAGATAAAGGCCTTTATGAAGGCGGCAAAAGATAGACAGAAGTTGTATGCCGACAAGAGGCGTAGAGCGATTGAATTAAAGGTGGGTGATAGAGTCATGTTGAAGGTCTCTCCTTGGAAGGGGATCATCCGGTTTAGAAAGCGGGGTAAGCTGAGCCCGAGGTATATAGGGCATTTCCGAATCATGGCTCGAGTAGGAGAGGTGGCCTACAGGTTGGAGCTACCGATGAGTTAAGCGAAATTCATCTACATTCCATGTATCTCATCTAAGAAAGTACTTAGTCGATAAAGATATGATTGTGCCACTGGAGGACATTGAGGTGGATGAACAACTCAATTATGTGGAGCAGCCAGTGGCCATCATTGACAGAAAAGAGAAGAGGCTACAGAATAAAGTGGTTCCACTTGTACGAGTACAGTGAAGACACAAGAAGGGGTCTGAGTCTACGTGGGAGACGGAGGAAGAAATGAGACAACATTACCTGCAGCTATTCGAGGAACGACAGGTTTCGGGGACGAAACCTATATAAGGGGGGTGGACTTGTAACACCCTGAAATTTAAAAGAAAAGAAGAATAAAAGAAGAAAGGGTGAAATGTCCCAAGTCAAGGGGTTAAAGCTGTGCAAGTGGCAAACTTGCACCTTTATGAGATTTAAAAGAAGTATGGCAGCCCACACTTCTCCCTTTACAGACAATTCTTGGCTGCTAGAGAGAGAGAGGAGCTGTAAATCGATTTCTAGAGAGGGAAGGAGGAAGATCTGCTTGTAGGTAAGGTTTTCTTGCGTTTCCTGTTCGGTTTTAGCTGTGTTCGAGCTGCTAGACTGCTTCTTGTGTGTTTCTGTGTGTTCGGTTGTGTGTTTCTGTGTGTTTTGGTGTTTGAACTCCAGGTTGCTCACGGGTCTGAAGAAGTCTTACTCGTAAGCTATTAAGGTGAGTCCTAGATCCCCGGTTTTACTTGTTTTTAAACTTGTTTGGGGCTGAAATGCATAGTACCAACTGTTTTACAACCAACATCATGATCTGATCTGTGTTTTTCCACCTGTTATGGGTGTGGGTGTGTGTTTTTGAATGTTTGATCGAGTTCTATGATTGTATGCTTGTTCTAAGTGTTAGCATGCTAGATCTGGGCTAAGAATGTATAAGAATGAGGATTTGGAACTGAATATAGCATAAGTTGCAACTGCAGGTTGGTTTAGTTCATCCGCATTTAGATTTGAATATTTGCATAAGTGTTTTGTTCAGGCGCATTTGTTACAGTGATCATGCGCATATCTTTTTGTGCATGCGCATTTGCTATAGTATTCAGACACATTTGTTTCAGTCATTCGCATTTAGTTCATGCGCATTTCCTGACACTTTGAATATTTCTGAGTATGAACATCCGCATTTGTTTATCTGATTTCTTTTGTTCATCCGTATTTGTCTGTTCATCCGCATTGGTTTGCTCATCCGCATTTGCATAAGGACTTAAAATTTTCTGAGATTTGGGGAAGTAGAATTTAAGTGCTAAGAAATGATGTTTTATGGTGGATTATGCTTTTTATATGTATGCATTGTATGATGATGTTGTCCCATGTTATGTATGATGTGACTTTACGTGGTGTGTTATGCTTATGAATGTAAAGTATTATATAATGAAAGTGCAAGACAATGTTAACGAAGTGGAACATAATGAATGAAAGAAAGTATTGCAAGCAAATTAAAAAGAGAGTTCACAACTCAATGAAGAGTTGTTAGCTCAATTGTGTGGGGTTTAGCTTACCCATGAGAATTCACACAGGGGGGTCAGTCTTTATGACTGATCAAGACGTGCGAAAACAGGATCCTTGTCGCTTGACCCCAAAACGGTAGTTGCTTCATACACAAATGATGAGGCATAGCTTATGACAGGATCTAGATTAAAGTGGAAGATAATAATGAAAGAAAGTACAAAAACATACGATTATGAATGATGATAAAAGATAATAATGATATTATCAAGATGTACGTATGTTGTGTGATCACAAACGAAAGTAAAGGAAAAGTTTTTACTAAAAGTAAAGTATTTTATTTTGTAAAACTAGAACTCACTCAGCAACGCTGACTTTTATATGCATTTTCAGTTAGCAGGTAATGTTGTTGCCGAGGATGGCACGGGAGTGAAGCTACTTGGCGGGCAAGGACTGACATCCATCTCATGCAATAATAATGATGTTGTTTTGTAATACAACTAAGTGATCTTTTGTAATCTTTTAAACGATGATATATTATTTGGCAAATGTATTTATTAAAGCATGAAATGGTTTTTGATGAATTATTCCGCTGCGATATTTTATTTACTTAATAAATCTTAATGTGTTTTGATATAAATGATGTTATGGATGACTAACTGTGGAGTTTCCGGGAACGGGGCCTTATATTGGTGTACTCCAGTTATTGACGGATTCGATTTTAGCGGGATCTACATGAATACCCTTTTCATTGGCAATGTGTTCCAAGAATTGAACTTCCTTAAGCCAAAATTCACACTTAGAGAACTTGGCATATAGTTGTTCTCTTCTTAGAAGGTCAAGAATCAGGCGTAGGTGTTGCTCATGATCGGATTTGGATTTGGAGTATATCAAGATGTCATCGATGAAGACAATCACAAACTTATCCAAATACAGTTTGCAAACACGGTTCATAAGATCCATGAATACCGCGGGTTTGTTGCTTAATCCAAAGTGCATAACCATAAACTCATAGTGACCGTACCTTGTATGAAAGGCAGTTTTCAGATGTCATCTTCATTCATGGAGTTGATGATACATAGAACGATGATCCATTTTAGAGAAACAAGTTGCACCTTGAATTTGATAAAAAAAGATCATCAATTCTAGGAAAGGATAACGATTCTTGATGGTGAGCTTGTTGAGTTCACGATAGTCGATACACATGCGAAAAGATCCATCCTTTTTCTTTACGAATAGAATGGGTGCGCCCTAAGATGAAGAGCACGGATGAATAAAACCCTTGTTAGACAACTCTTCAAGTTGACTAGCAAGCTTTTGCATTTCCAAAGGTGCGAGACGATAAGGAGATTTGGCCTCAAGAGTTGCACCGAGCACAAGGTCAATACGAAACTCAACTTGCGAATAGGAGGAAGACAATATATGTCCTTGGGAAACACTTCGGTAAAATCCTGAATAATGGTAATGTCTTGTATCTTCTTTTCTTTGCCTTTAGCTTCCACAATATGGGCCAAGAAAGCCACATACTTCTTACGCATGTACTTTTGGGCTCCGGTGCAAGACATGAGTTTAAGCCCATTAGAAGGTTTTTCACCATAGATTCATAAGATTTTCCATTCGTCAGAGGAATTCGGAGATACTTATCAAAACAAACAACTTCAGCACGGTGTTGAGATAACCAATCCATGCCTACTATAATATCAAAACTAACCAATTACATTGGTATGAGATCAATGGAGAAGTTATATTCGTTCAGTTAAGAATGCAGCCATGAATAATATAGTCAATAGTGATGGGTTTTCCATCGGCCACCTCCACCGTGAAGGTTTCCTTTAATTTTGCACGTGTGGTAGCAAGTAAAGGCTCAAAATCAAATGACATAAAACTCTTATCAGCTCTAGTATAAAATAAAATAGAAGCATATTGGTTATTGACTAAAAACGTACCATTAACCACATTGTTGTTGACTTGGGCTTGATTAACGTTGATGTTGAATGCACGGCCACGTGCACCTTGGTTGGTTTGGTTAACTTGAGGATTGTTCCTATTGGCAAGTTGTGGGCACACATGAAGGAAGTGGGTGGGGTCACCACATCGGAAACAAGCCCGGCCATTGCTAAGCATTGGGTGGAGCAATGAGTGGGATATTAGGTTAATTGGTTTGAGATTGAATAGGCTGACGACAAGTGGTGTAAAAATGACCCAAACAAACACATTTGGTGCATTGTCGGCAAGGGGTTGTGAGAGGATGATGATATTTATAGGTGTTACACAAGGGAAAAGTTCCAGTGTAAGGCTTTTTGGTGGGTTTGGTGATAGGACCAACTTGGGTTACGGGTGTGGCTGGTATGACAGGTGTAGTAACAACATAGTTGTGATGAGTGGGCTTATGTTTCTTGTTGTTGTGGGATGAAGACTCGGCCTTAACCTTTTTGGATGGTTCTATTATGGCTTTATCGGAAGCTTTCTTTGACCCCTTTCTTGTTAAGGTCCCCGCCTTAACATGGTTGTCAGTAAGGGTTTCAGCCAAACAGATCGCATCCTCGAGAGTGGCAGGGTCTCTACCCAACACAGTGTCTTGGATTTGCATTGGAAGTCTCCCAATATATTTCTCGATGGCTCAAGAAAGTGGTGTAACCAAATGAGGAACCAAAAGACTCAGCTCATGAAAACGGTTGGTGTAGGCTAGATTTTCCCTGCTTTCTTCCTTAAGATCCCAAAACTCAACCTCGAGTTTATTGACTTCATTTCGGGGGAAAAATTCGCGGGTCATAAGATCTTTGACTTTGGTCCAAGGTAGTGCTAAAGTAGCTTCCACCCCACGGGTTCGTTTCTCACCATTCCACCAAGTTAATGCCCTCTTTTGGAGGACACTTGTAGCATAGTGGATCTTGAGATTTTCAGGATAGTCGCTATTGATGAAAGTGTTCTCGATGCTTTCGAAACATTGGAGGAGTGTAGTAGCTCCTTCAGACCCACTATACTTTGGAGGATTACAAGAGTTGAAATGCTTCATGGTGCATCGAGGTGGATTAGCACCATTTTGGTTTGCAGGAGCAGTGGTGAGTTCTTGGTCGATCTGGGCCACCATGTTCGGGAGAACTACTGCCATTTGGTTAGCAATGAGAGCTGCCATTTTTCAGTTGAAGTTTCCCAAACGACGATTTTGACGACTGCTTGAAGCCATACTTCACGAAATAAAGCGAGAGGTTTGTGAGACTTAGAGTATGGATTGGTTAAAACAAAGAGCAATACGTGAAATCATGAACATAGGTTTAATATATATATATATATATATTATATATATATATATATATATATATATATATATATATATAGTATGAATCATAAGATTTAACATAGGATATATCATAGAGTTTGGAGTGATGATTGAGTATGGATTGGTATCCTTAAAGAGCACCTTGACTTATCAAAGTTTTAAGTGCATTTGCACATGCTTTGGCCTATTAAGCTAAGACATTCTCATCAGGAATCCCCAGGTAGGCATCCGGATCCATTAGTAGATTTGGATTTATATGCAATGCCAGCCTAGATAGGAAACCTGATTACCAGTGTCCACTACCCTTTCAGTTACTACATGCCCGTCACTTAAACTTAAACTTTGATGAGAAAAAAATATAGTTAAGTGAAATCCAAAAAATATCATTTTAATAAAACCTTGAAATAAATTTTAGTTTAAAATACAAAAATAAGTCAGGCATAAAGTCAAAATTTATAATATAGATCATGAAATAAAGTAGGGTAGGATTAAATAACACATATGGACATAGAATTTTAGCATGCACATGTGAGGTAAGTCATGTTTAGGTCATCTAAGGTTATCGTCTAGGTCATTGTGTCTATTAACCCTATAGCCACAACTCTGATACCAATTTGTCACACCCCAACCGGTGGCGAAATATGTCGGGACGTGTAGATTGTCAATAACACGTGACACTATTAAAGTGATAAATTTATTTAATCAACCCAATTACATAAGTCTTACAAAGAAATCATAAATTATTCAATCAAACATAACATAAAATAAAGTTCAATTTATTAACAATGTCCATAAGCATCCTAAGTGTCATAAACTTGAAGGCATCTCAAGCAGCATTTCCTGATACATGTATAAAATAAAAGTCAACTAGCAAGTTGATGTGTAAACACAGGTTTTGCTACATATACTATATTTAGAAAAACACGATTCAAGAGTCAAAGTATGAATTCAAGCAAGTATGACTAAACCAAATGCATTGATCAAAACTTTGTTAAGAAGTTTCCCTAACCAACGGGTTAGACTAAGAATATCGGTTTCGATACCCAAATGCCGTCTACAACGCCCCTGTTTGGGCGGGTGTCAAACCAATAGCACTATCATCGTCACCTTAGGCTTTAGAAAGTTAATAATCATATGCTAGCAAATAAGTAAGAAAGATTGACCACCACATGAAAGATTAATCCTACATGTTTATCATAAATGCATAGAATACACACAAGACTTAATTGAATCATATGATTTGCAAGAAAGATTTATAATTGAATACGTATACATGTCACATCCCAAAACTTAAAAGGAAAGGGACTATGAATACTCACATTGAGTTCTTGAGTATGAGTTGGACTTATGACTTGGTTAATAGAAATGGTGAAGCCCTAATTTAGCATGATTATATGTATTAGAACTTTATGTTTAAGGTTATGGCAATGAGTATTGACCATAGAAATAAAAGGATCAAAAACAAAGGAAAAGAAAGGTTGCTTCAAGATAAAAATAGATTTGGACAGATTCATTGTTATAGATTCAGATGATAATTAAAAATATCAAACTTTAAGTAAAAATTCCAAATTTCTACAGTATACTAGTTTAGGATGTTAAGAACAACTTTCATTACAGAAAAATTTTTCAAATTTAGATCAGAAGCTCATTAAAATAGCAGTACAAAGCAGAAGGTGCAAATATGCGCACTTAGTTTGTAGTGGCTGTTACGGGGTCGTCCGATAGAATTACAAGTCGTGTAAACTATGGTTGGAAAAATACTAAATGAAAGTATTCATGGATATAGAGTGTGTAAATGTTGGTTTATTATGACCAAGTTATGACCGTTTGAAGTTATAACAGACTCTGTCCAAAATCAACGGTAGCACTTACGTGCATCTTTTAGGGTTATAAAAATAATAAAAGCATATAATAAATTTTGTTGAGAATATATATGATAATAGAAGGTTAAAATTGAAGAAAAACATAAGAAGTTTGATTATAAAGTTGCTTAGAATTATTTAGAAATCAATAGAATAATAAGAACATTAAAATTAAAAATACGGTTGCTACCTTAAGAACGACGAACAGATTTGAAACTTCTAAAGCCTTCAATGGAGGTTTGAGGTTGAAAGTTTCTTAAGATTGTATAGATGGTGAAGGAGACTCTCTTGTAAGTTGAGAACAAGAGTTGGTGCAAGAAACTGGTTAGACAAAGGTTATTATTTATAGGTCAGAAAATGAGGGTTATGAATGGGGAAATTTTAATGAGCACAATTAAGAATTGAGGGTTATGGATGGGTTATAAATGAGTCATAGAAGTGGGAGTTTTAGTCTTTCAAATTTTATAAAAATGGTAGGATGTTTGTAAATAGTAAGTGTTTTCTTTATAAAAGTAAAAATAAATATAGACTTTTATATAAATATTATGATTAAAACCTTCTATAAAATTAAGGATGAGGGTCCATAAAAGTTTAGCTTTATTATACAATAGCACATGTGTACTTTTATAAGAAGTTAAAAACTTTAATAATATTATAAACTTTAAAAATTTTATAAATATATAAAAACTTTAAGATATTACTAATTTAGACTTCTATTCACCATCATTAAGTCATAACACAAGTAAAGTTATAAAACAAAGATTACTCATACTAATAAAAATAATTATTATAGAATCTTGTGTATAGCATGTACAAGACTATAAATTATCATGTATAATAGTATGTATGATAAACAAATAATATAACATAGAATTTCAAATATTTTATTGCATGAATAATAAAAATGATTTGGGTTAAAAATATGGATAGATGTCAGGGTCACAAAGAAAGAGAGAAGCAGCAGCAACCCCCCAACTTTGATTCCGGCCGACTTCCAGCCGCTCCATGGTGGCGCCGACTGCAACCCCAGCAAGTGTCGGTCTCCCCTTGTTCCTTCAACCCCGTAAGTCCGATTATTGTGGTGGGTTCCCTAGAATCGTGACGGTGATGGTGGTTGTGTTGGTGATAGCGGTTGTGTTGGTGGATTAGATGGTTGCAGGTGGGTTCCGGCGGTGGTGGCGATGTCGAGTGTGGCAGCAACAGTGGTTGTTGATCCTTGTTGTAAGGGTCAACGGTTGTGGTGGTGTAAGACTGCTGTGATGATGACCGTGATGGTGGTGGTTTCGTTGGGTCTCGATCACAAAAGTGTGGACGTGATGGTGGTGGACTATGGTGTTGATAATGGTCTGTGATGGTGAATGTGGTTACGAGGGGTGTTGATGGAGACTGTAGTGATGGTTTCTGGATGGGGTGGTGATGCACAATATTGGTGATTGAGGTTGGTGGTGGTGAAGGCGGTTGTGATGACAGGGGATGACGAATATGGTTGGATGGCAGTGGTGATGGTATTGATTATACTTAAGTTAGATAATACTGATAATATTAATATTAATATTAATACCAATTTTGATATTTTAACGAATATCATTATTTAAGACAATTATTATCAAATTGATATTAATATTATACAAGACTTTAAATATAATGAATACTAAGAGAATAAGTATATTTTCTTAAAATACATTATATTTAATTATTATCATTAATATCACTATCAGACTCTATATTACTACAAACATTATTAATAATAACTAGTTTTAACTCTTCGCGCGCTGCCTCGGGGTCTTACGTGGTGTGATAAAAGATAGACTATTACCGATCCGACTCGTTTTCGAATTAAATTTACGTCAAAACGTATAGTAATTACTACAAACATTATTAATAATAACTAGTTTTAACTCTCCGCGCACTGCCGCGGGATCTTACGCGGTGTGATAAAATATAGACTATTATCGATCCGATTTGTTTTCGAATTAACTTTATGTCAAAACGTATAGTAACTGAAATTTATACCGTTCAATAAAAACATATTAGATTTGACCAAACTCTTTTACAAACAAAACACGTAAACCAACTCAGAATATACATAAAAAAGCACGTGTTGTGCCGTCGTGTTTAGCGTGATAAATTATAAATTACAATCGCCCCGTCTTGTTTTCGAACTATATAGAATAACTTATAATTTATACAATCGAATGAAAACGTATCATATAATGCATATTTGACCTGACGCATTTTCAAACAAAACTTACGTCGAAACGTAAAACAACTCAAAACGTACTTAAAAATAAACATGAAAACATTTTATATTTGACCCGACTATTTTATAATCTGTTTAAAAATTTATATAAAATCATTTCATTTAAGAAAAATTATAAATTCTTAAGACTTGAGTAACATCCTAAATTTTATGGACATGTGAAGAAAATGGAATCAATTGAAGGTGAGTAGTTGAGTGTGAAGGGACCTATATGTAAATAATAATACTTTAGTGATGAATGTCCAAAACTACAAAAGTTCCGTGTAATTACCGACATAAGTTATTAATATATATAGTGATATTATTATTATTAATATTAAAATTATGTCAATTAAACATTATAATACTTCTTTTAATATATGTCATAAGCATAATAATATTTATTTTAATATATTTCTCATATGTTAGAAACATATTAATATAAGTATTAAACAGATGATTAAAATTTGGTTAATTATAATACCACGGTTAATATCGTTAATGTAATTACTATAGTTGTAAATAATAATAATAATAATATAATAATAATAATAATAATAATAATAATAATAATAATAATAATAATAATAATAATAATAATAATAATAATAATAATAAATAATGACCACATGTTAGCATCCTGGATAACGACTGTGTAAAATCACCAACGTTCCATTGTTTCTCTTGATTATTCTGCCCTCGTCTGAGTTTTATGGTTTTCTCCTCTTTTCCCATACAAGGTCCTTCCTTTTAAGCACCTTAGATGGGCTGTAACCGTATCCCACAATTACTCTTAATATTTTGTTTTCATCTGGGTTTTAAGATCTCTTTTTATTATTATGATAACCTGTTGAGCATGGTGATGTTTCAACACTTATGAGTTTAGCCTCTTATTGAGGCAATCATACACAAATAAATATGAAAAGAAAATTACCAGAAATAGAAGTCTTGGAACTTGAAAACTTTTAACTTCAAATATTATTTCAGAAGATTTATTACAAGAGAGAGAGAGGTGGTTCTAAAAACCGGTGTCTTCTACTAACTACTAAGCCCTCTTTATGTAGAGGTTCTAGCACCGCATATTACAGCGAATATTCGCTCATAATTGCCTATGCAATGGAACGTTGGTGATTTTACACAGTCGTTATCCAGGATGCTAACATGTGGTCAGTACGGGTCTCACCCTAAACGCCCCACGCCTTCTTGGCTTTTTGGCTTAACGGGTTACTTGCATTAGTACAAGTTTTGTATTGGTAAAAAATCTAGGTAATCAAGTTATACTTGGAAGCCCTTTCTTTGACAAAATATTTCCTTTAAAAAATGTAGACCGTACTGGAATAACTGGTACGTATGAAGGAAAAGAAATTATTTTAAATTCATTTCTAATCCAATATCAAGAACATTAAACAATTTAAAAGAAGAATTGTTAAGAGCAAAGATAAATCAAATTGATTTTCTACAAAAAGAAATATTTTCTTTAAATATTCAAGAAAGATTAAATAGCCCGAAATTACAAGAAAAAATTAAACTTATAGAACACCATTTAGTTTACAGATATGTAATGATCATCCCAATGCTTTCTGGGATAGAAAGAAACATATTGTTTCACTTCCATATGAAGAAAATTTTAATGAAAGACAGATTCCGACCAAGGCTCGACCTTGTCAAATGAATTCCGAATATATGGAATTATGTAAACAAGAAGTAAAGTCTCTTTTAAATAAGAATTTAATTAGAAATTCAAAGTCTCCATGGTCATGTACAGCTTTTTATGTTAATAAACATTCCGAACAGGAAAGAGGTACACCAAGATTGGTTATCAATTATAAACCCTTAAATAAGGTTTTAAAATGGATTAGGTATCCTATACCTAATAAGAAAGATTTATTAGACAAATTATATGAGTCAAATATATTTTTAAATTTGACTTAAAGTCAGGATACTGGCAAATACAAATTGAAGAAAAAGACAGGTATATTACAAGAGAGAGAGAGGTGGTTCTAAAAACCGGTGTCTTCTACTAACTACTAAGCCCTCTTTATATAGAGGTTCTAGCACCGCATATTACAGCGAATATTCGCTCATAATTGCGTATGACGCGTTTTGTATTACAAAGTCAAAAAGTAAATAGTAAAAGTTACAATAATGTAACAAACAAACAAAATTGTTTGTCGACCACTTATAAAGTTGAATTATTGGTTCTTCTTTTCTTCTTTGTGGGGCCTATTGTGTCCTTTTGTTTTTTGTCTTCTCTGGTGTATTAACCGGACCGAATTCTTCGTCTAATTCTGCCATCATTTTGGCATAGGCTTCATTATCCATGGATTCATTTTCATCTTGACTGTCCTGGTATAACTGGGAGTCATCTTCTTCCATTTGTGAAGAACTTGATTCTGTTCTTTTTGAAGATGATTCATCTTTTCTTTTGAAGTTCTTGGCTATATCCTTCTTAACTTCTTCTAGATAATATTTCATCATCTCTTGGTCACTTATATCATCTGTACCTTTAATCATTTTGATTTTTCTAACAATGTGTTGGAATGGGCTTGGAGATTCCCTCTGCTGCTTTATCTGCTGCTGCTTCTTATATAGATCAATTGTTTTCTGGATTTGATCCAGAGTGTCCTGGCATTTAATTTTCCATCTTCTTCTTTGTCCATCATTTTTTTCCAGAACTTAGTCATATAAGCTCTTTTTAAACAAAAAATGTTTTCACTGGTATAACCAGTTTCCGGAATCCATTTCCATATCCAGGAGATACTGAACTGGACAAAATAATGTAAAGAGGCCATTCCCTCTATAAAAATTATTGTGTTGTGCCTCTATTAAGGCTGGAGAAAGTTCTACCCACTGGGCATATAAATTTTTAAATTTATTAGATTCATTTGTAAAATATCAATAGATGGAGCGTATGACTGCCACCATTGATAAAACCATGCTGGTATCTCTGATTCATAATTTGTATGACAAATTTTTATAAACCATGAGTGTTTATGATTAGGGTTTTCATATAAGAACGCCCTTTGAAAAGCTTTAACATAATCCCAATAGTTATATCTAATGAGAGTTCTTGTTTCAGGGTGTAAAAGTTCCCTGTCTTTTAGGGGTGATGTCCCCCAAGTTTCCACAGATATGATCTGCTTAATAATAATTTTACTAAAGCTATGAGCTTTATTATTCCCAGTATAATGAGTAATTTCGCAGGATTCTGCTTTTAATATTTCTTCATAATATATTCGAGACTTATATGTCTCGTTGGGATAGTATCCCTGATCAAAGTATCTCTTGACTATGAGCCAAGGTTGATCTTTCCATTTTTGATCTTTATGATCTAAAAGAAGTATGACTTCTTTATTGGGTGTATTAACCCATCCTTCATCCTCACTTTCATTAATGAGGGTTTTAGCATATGATGCTACTTCTTCTGGGTTATGTCCCTGAGAAGCTTTAAAGGCAAGAAATTCCTTTATTTCATCTTCATCAAGTATATTTGATGAAGTTGATGCATTCATTGATGCATTGTTAAAAGCTATAAGCTTTTTGTTACCCATTTGATGGATAACTCTGCCTGCTCCTCTTCCCCTATAAGAGGAAGATCTTCCACGGCCTCTTCCCCTTTCCTAGGGGATCATTCCTGAAACTTTAAACATAAATATTATTTATCCACAAGAAAGTATTATTTCTTTATATTTTAAATCTTTAAGTTGCTTGTTTAAAGATCGTATTCTATATTTGATTTGTTTAATAGCATAATCTTTAGCTTTTTCCGATATAAATGGAGTTTCTTTTATTTCTTGAATATTGTCATATGATCCTATTATTTGGATCTGAATATTAATTGTTTTTTCAATAATTTCAGTCATTGTGCGCATAATTCCTCTTGAATGGCTCATTAATTTAAATATTCCCTGGTAAGAAAATCAGGAAGACTATTGTCAGTTCCTTTTTTATAAATTATTTCAAAATCAAAAGGCGCGAGATGTGATTGCCATCTGGCAAACATCTGCTTAGAAACATCATGTTTAAAATCTTTATTAAACATATATTTAGCTGCATTGCAGTCAGTTTTAATTATAAATCTTTTGTTGAATAAATCATCCTGAAATTTTATAACACATTTAACTATTGCAAGAATCTCTTTTGCAACAGTTGCATAATTCTTTTGACTTTCATTCCATTTTCCAGAATGAAATCTAACAAGATATTCTTGTTTGTTAATTGAAGATACTTGTTTTAGTATACCTCCGTAGCCTATATCTGAGGCATCAGTTTCAACATTTTTTCCCATTCTGGGTTTGTTATTGTTAAGCAAGGAAGGTTTTTAACCTTTTGCTTAATTTTTTGTACTGCTTTAGTATGATCGATAGACCATGGCTTAGGATTTTTCCTTAGCCTACGTATAATAAAGCCGTATCTTCTGCTAAATTTTTATAATAAGGAAGAATATAGTTTAAACTTCCAAGAAATCTTTGTAATTGGGTTTTGTCTAAAATCTCATCGGGAATTTAGACGCAAATTCAATACTTCTATTGATCGGAATTATATTTCCTTGATCAATATTATGACCTAAAAATCTGACTTTAGTTTGAAAAAGAGACATTTTTGGTCTAGATATAACTAAACCATTCTTTAAAATTATATTTTTGAATATCTCTAAATGTTTAAAATGAGTTTCAATATCCTTTGAAAATACAAGGATATCATCAATATAGACAATTATAACTACTATAAGGAATGAAAATGTCATTCATAATATTTTGAAATTCTGATGGGGCATTTTTTAATCCAAATGGCATAACATTCCATTCGTAATGCCCAACAGGTACTGTAAAAGCAGTTTTATACCTGTCTTTTTCTTCAATTTGTATTTGCCAGTATCCTGACTTTAAGTCAAATTTAGAAAATATATTTGACTCATATAATTTGTCTAATAAATCTTTCTTATTAGGTATAGGATACCTAATCCATTTTAAAACCTTATTTAAGGGTTTATAATTAATTGAAACCAATCTTGGTGTACCTCTTTCCTGTTCGGAATGTTTATTAACATAAAAAGCTGTACATGACCATGGAGACTTTGAATTTCTAATTAAATTCTTGTTTAAAAGAGATTTTATCTCTTGTTTACATAATTCCATATATTCGGAATTCATTTGACAAGGTCGAGCCTTGGTCGGAATCTGTCTTTCATTAAAATTTTCTTCATATGGAAGTGAAACAATATGTTTCTTTCTATCCCAGAAAGCATTGGGATGATCATTACATATCTGTAACTAAATTGGTGTTCTATAAGTTTAATTTTTTCTTGTAATTTCGGGCTATTTAATCTTTCTTGAATATTTAAAGAAAATATTTCTTTTTGTAGAAATCAATTTGATTTATCTTTGCTCTTAGCAATTCTTCTTTTAAATTGTTTAATGTCTTGATATTGGATTAGAAATGAATTTAAAAATAATTTCTTTTCCTTCATACGTACCAGTTATTCCAGTACGGTCTACATTTTTTAAAGGAAATATTTTGTCAAAGAAAGGGCTTCCAAGTATAACTTGGTTACCTAGATTTTTTACCAATACAAAACTTGTACTAATACAAGTATTATTTTGACAAATAAAAGCTTGAGGGATTTTATAATTTACCTCTAATTTTCCTTTCCCAGCATGACTGAGAGTATGTGTAGTTTTATGATAATACTTTGTAGGAATTAATCCTTCCTGTATACAATTTAAATCTGCACCACTATCAAAGAGTGCAACTACTTCTATTAAGAAGTCATTTCCTATTAGTAATTTAATTTTTCCATGCCATTTTTGAGAAGTAATAATTTCTCTTATATTTTTCAGATATAATTCTGATTCTTCTATTGGTTGTATATTTAATTTATCTTTTTCTAGACATATTATTCTATTGTCTAATTCTTTATTATTTTGTTGTAAAATCTTTATATCAGATTTTAAATTATCAATTTCTCTTTTTAATTGTTGTATATCAACGGTTTTTATCTTTATTTTTCTGGTTTAATTGAATTTTTAATTCTGCCAAGAAAATGGTTTTGGATCTTTAAGATTTGAACAAGAAGGACCTTCTTCTTGTTTTTCCATAAATGAAGAGATTATTTTTCTTTAATTTGTGGATCATCTACCACTTTTAATAATTCAAGTATTTCACTTGTTAAAACATTTATTTCCATATTTTGGAATTGTGAAATTATTTTATAAATATTTTCTCTTCTTCTTCTTCTGAAGTATTATTACAACAGTTGTTTTTACAACAGTTTCTTCTTCAGAGGAAGAGTATAGACTTTCATTTTCTAAAATATTTAAATCTTCATTAGAAGATTGATCAGATTCGGTATCTGATTCTAAAAGTATCTTTGAGATTTGATTTTTTAAATCTTCATCTTCTAGCTTATTAAGCTTTTTTCTAACCCAGCAAGTTTTTGCTGTGTGACCTATTTTTCCACATTTCTTACAGATTAATTTTGACCTATAAGTCTTATACGAAGGCTTATTTTCCTCGTATTTTGAATTCTTTTATTTTTTCTATCTTCCTTTTCCTTTTTCTTTTTTGATGTTGGTAGGGATTAGATTTCTTAATTTTCTTTATTATTGAGGTTCCTTCTATACCAAATTGACTACAGAATTCACCTAATTGTTTCTTTTCATTTAAAGAATGTTTTTTAATTTGTTGGTTTAATTTAATTTCATTACATAAATTTAAACCTTCTTGAATACAAGTTCCTATTAACTTGCCGTAAGTATAATCATCATAATTTATACTTATTCCTCCTTTTCTTTCTTAGGTTATTCCTAACTCTTTCTGCAAATAAATACGGAAGACCATCTACGAATTTTGACTTCCAATGTGAGCTATTAGACTCAGGGAGTTCCATAACTCTACTTAGAAAGTGTCTTTATACCACCTAAAAGATGTTAGGGTTCTACACTTAAGATTTTGTAGAAGAGTCCTAATATTCTCTGAATTATCAGACCATCTGCCTGTAAAGTGTTCTATAATATTGACTATTAAAGTATAAACTGAGTTGTTTTCAACAACACCATTGTCCTCTTTTGTACTATTGAGGATCTCCTGTCTATCTGAATCTGATAGATAATTATCCCACCAACCTTTAAGTTGGCCTGTAAAACCTGATATAATCATCTGAGCTATTGTCTTAACTGTATTCTTATTGTTTTGACAAATAGTGCTATACATAAGCATCCTATGGACAGTATTATAAATCTGTCCTTCTGTTTGACCATCTATGTTCCATTCATAGATCATTTTTCCACTATACGAATTACTAATTACGTATTCCTGTTCTTCTATTAGAACATCCTGTGGAGTAGGCCTAGGATAATAATACATCCTCTGAGTTGGCTTATCAGCAAACTTAGATAACTTCATGATCTCATCATTGATCTTTTGCTTATAATCTTCTTCTTTTAGACTATCTTCAAAATCTGATAATGTACTTATCTTTAAATTTTTTAAAATATTGATCGTATCATTTAACGTTTGCATTGAAATTTCTTCAGATTTTATTTTGAAGTCTGTTACCTTAGGAGGTAATTGAATGCTAGGAGTCGCAATAGACTCTTTATTTTTTATCTGATCATTTATTATGATACTTTGTTTTTCTTTTAAATGGCATAATATTTTATCCATTTTTTTAGAAATATCCTGGAGTTGTTCTCCAATTATTATTAAATAAAGATTTGAATAATTTTGTTGTTTTATTAAACCATTTATATGAGAAATAGTCGTCTGCAAGGTTTCACCTTCCAGAAGTTTTTGAAAAGCTTGATAGTATCTTTCCTCTCCTTGTTTTTCAATTTTAAAACCATTAGTAGGAGGGAAAACATTTGATACTATGTTTCCATTAATATTAAAATTTCTTTCTATAACAGAAATAATACTATTAGTATATTTTCAATAAACCATGGAACAAAAGGTATAATCTCTTGTTTCTCATTTAATTCATTATAAAATTCTTTTCTGAAAAATTCTTTGTCTGTTTTTTCAAAATTTTTGAAAAACCATGTTCTAAATAATTCCCATTTGGGTTGAAGAAATTCTTTAGAAATTTCTTCTCTTACCGGTGACCCGGAGTAAAATCTAATTTTTCTTTTGTATTCATAATTATACAAAATTTATTTCTGATTCGGTTAGTTCCGGATCTATTCTAATTCCTCGAACTATATTATCCGAGTTTATTCTTAATTCATCTATTTTTCTTTCAGGAAATTCTTCCTTAATCCTAGATGTTGACGCCCTAGAAGGACTTCTAACTGTGTAATCTACAGGAGAAATATAATAGTGTGATGACACTGATTTTGACAAGAGGGTTCATATTTTATTTTATTATTTTCAAATTGTATTTGAACTGACCCTTCATTAGTTTGTGATATATTTATAGGATTATTATCCACATATTGTTGAGATGGGCTAGCTTTATCTAGTAGCCAGTTTTCTGGAAAATTAATTTCTTCCCATTTTATTTTTCTTCTGTTGTAATATTAGCTTTGCTAAAATTAGTTTCTATTAGAATAGTTTCATTTAAAGGTTTATCTACCATTTTACAATGAGGATTAAGCGTAAATAAAGGCTTATAATAAATTCTGTAACAGATACATATTACCTCTGATCCTGGTACGTAATTGTAACCATGCGTTTTAACATTCAAAGTTAAAGCATCTAAGATATTAACATCAGATAATGATAATTGTAAATTAGGATAAACATTAAATAGACTGGACCATGAGCCAGCTAGATTGAACAATCCCCATAAGTGATTGTTTCCAATTTAAGTTTCTAGCATCTCTAAGAGCTGCTACAAAACTTTCTGGTAAGCCTTCTAAAGTTAGAGGCTTAAATGCAATTTGCACTAATCCTATATGAATAAATTTATATTCTTTTTTATTTTTGTAAATCTCTTTTTGATAATAATTTTATTATCATTTCATCAGTATTTAAGGAAAATGTTTCCTCAGTTGTTTTAACAACTTGTTTTAATCCCAGTTTTTCAAAAGTTCCTAATTTATAAATTAGTTTGTAATCAATTTTTGGAATAGTCCATTTATTTAATAAATCTAAATTGTGAGGAATATCATATTCTTCCTCCATACTGTTTTTAACAGTATCTTCTGTTTTATAATATTCATATTTGAATATCAGAGATAAGTGTTGAAACAAACACTCATACTTCAACAAGAATACCATGGCTCTGATACCATAAAAGGAAGGACCTTGTATGGGAAAAGAGGAGGAAAACCATAAAACTCAGACGAGGGCAGAATAATCAAGAGAAACAATGGAACGTTGGTGATTTTACACAGTCGTTATCCAGGATGCTAACATGTGGTCAGTACGGGTCTCACCCTAAACGCCCCACGCCTTCTTGGCTTTTTGGCTTAACGGGTTCCCCGGCGGTCGACCTCCCATATTAGCACCTTAGATGGGCTGTAATTTTTTTCCAGAACTTAGTCATATAAGTCTTTTTAAACAAAAAATGTTTTCACTGGTATAGCCAGTTTCCGGAATCCATTTCCATATCCAGGGGATACTGAACTGGACAAAATAATGTAAAGAGGCCATTCCCTCTATAAAAATATTATTGTGTTGTGCCTCTATTAAGGCTGGAGAAAGTTCTACCCACTGGGCATATAAATTTTAAATTATTAGATTCATTTGTAAAAATATCAATAGATGGACCGTATGACTGCCACCATTGATAAAACCATGCTGGTATCTCTGATTCATAATTTGTATGACAAATTTTATAAACCATGAGTGTTTATGATTAGGGTTTTCATATAAGAACGCCCTTTGAAAAGCTTTAACATAATCCCAATAGTTATATCTAATGGGAGTTCTTGTTTCAGGGTGTAAAAGTTCCCTGTCTTTTAGGGGTGATGTCCCCCAAGTTTTCACAGATATGATCTGCTTAATAATAATTTTACTAAAGCTATGAGCTTTATTATTCCCAGTATAATGAGTAATTTCGCAGGATTCTGCTTTTAATATTTCTTCATAATATATTCGAGACTTATATGTCTCGTTGGGATAGTATCCCTGATCAAGTATCTCTTGACTATGAGCCAAGGTTGATCTTTCCATTTTTGATCTTTATGATCTAAAAGAAGTATGACTTCTTTATTGGGTGTATTAACCCATCCTTCATCCTCACTTTCATTAATGAGGGTTTTAGCATATGATGCTACTTCTTCTGGGTTATGTCCCTGAGAAGCTTTAAAGGCAAGAAATTCCTTTATTTCATCTTCATCAAGTATATTTGATGAAGTTGATGCATTCATTGATGCATTGTTAAAAGCTATAAGCTTTTGTTACCATTTGATGGATAACTCTGCCTGCTCCTCTTCCCCTATAAGAGGAAGATCTTCCACGGCCTCTTCCCCTTTCCTAGGGGATCATTCCTGAAACTTTAAACATAAATATTATTTATCCACAAGAAAGTATTATTTCTTTATATTTTAAATCTTTAAGTTGCTTGTTTAAAGATCGTGTTCTATATTTGATTTGTTTAATAGCATAATCTTTAGCTTTTTCCGATATAAATGGAGTTTCTTTTATTTCTTGAATATTGTCATATGATCCTATTATTTGGATCTGAATATTAATTGTTTTTTCAATAATTTCAGTCATTGCCATGCGCATAATTCCTCTTGAATGACTCATTAATTTAAATATTCCCTGGTAAGAAAATCAGGAAGACTATTGTCAGTTCCTTTTTTATAAATTATTTCAAAATCAAAAGGCGCGAGATGTGATTGCCATCTGGCAAACATCTGCTTAGAAACATCATGTTTAAAATCTTTATTAACATATATTTAGCTGCATTGCAGTCAGTTTTAATTATAAATCTTTTGTTGAATAAATCATCCTGAAATTTTAAAACACATTTAACTATTGCAAGAATCTCTTTTGCAACAGTTGCATAATTCTTTTGACTTTCATTCCATTTTCCAGAATGAAATCTAACAAGATATTCTTGTTTGTTAATTGGAGATACTTGTTTAGTATACCTCCGTAGCCTATATCTGAGGCATCAGTTTCAACAGTTTTTCCCATTCTGGGTTTGTTATTGTTAAGCAAGGAAGGTTTTTAACCTTTTGCTTAATTTTTTGTACTGCTTTAGTATGATCGATAGACCATGGCTTAGGATTTTTCCTTAGCCTACCGTATAATAAAGCCGATCTTCTGCTAAATTTTTATAATAAGGAAGAATATAGTTTAAACTTCCAAGAAATCTTTGTAATTGGGTTTTGTCTAAAATCTCATCCGGGAATTTAGACGCAAATTCAATACTTCTATTGATCGGAATTATATTTCCTTGATCAATATTATGACCTAAAAATCTGACTTTAGTTTGAAAAAGAGACATTTTTGGTCTAGATATAACTAAACCATTCTTTAAAATTATATTTTGAATATCTCTAAATGTTTAAAATGAGTCTCAATATCCTTTGAAAATACAAGGATATCATCAATATAGACAATTATAAACTCACTATAAGGAATAATAATAATAATAATAATAATAATAATAATAATAATAATAATAATAATAATAATAATAATAATAATAATAATAATAGTAATAATAATAGTAATAATAATAGTAATAATAATAGTAAAATAATAGTAATAATAATAGTAATAATAATAGTAATAATAATAGTAATAATAATAATAATAATAATAATAATAATAATATAATAATAATAATAATATAATAATAAATAATAATAATAATAATAATAATAATAATAATTAATAATAATAATAATAATAATAATAATAATAATAATAATAATAATAATAATAATAATATAATAATAATAATAATAATAATAATAATAATAATAATAATAGATGTTAGTATAAACATTATTACTGGTAGTATACCAATGTTTAGTTTTGACAATATTATTTTATACCTAAAACAATATGATAAACAGTTAACTAATATTAAGTTTAATAGTAACAATATCAACACTATTACTCTAGTAATTATTATGATTATTAAATTTATTAACTATTCATAATTACTTATCTGGTAAAAGATAATACTTGGACTTAGATTGTATAAATAAGTGACCGATTCAAATCAACCTAATTAGGTTATCAACATTCTAATAGTAACATTCATTACACATCAAATCCAATTCAACTAAGAAACCAAAATAATTACACAAGTAACATTGATATCATCCAACAATTTACAAACTAATTATAATATTATGCAATCACCAAGCTTAAGCTAATACAAAGAGCTCAACGCACATGTGATAGTGTTATTGTGTTGCTAAGGACTGACGTTAAGTGTACAATTAGGATTACATTGGTGAAACCCTACACGTAGTTGTGAGCTTTCAACATTGATATTCACGGATACTTGTAAGAGAACCCAGGTGAGTCTTCGCAACCCATTTTTATTCACTTTTGGGGTGAAAAACATACTCGTTTTTCTATGATGTGCAATTAATTAAGACTTTCTTTTGCTATTAAGCACATGCAACGATTGTCGTTTTATACAACCATTAATTCTGGATAGAACCGACGGATCATATGGGTATTACTACTTGGGGAATCTCCCACACACACGTGTGTCATATTGATAGGCAAACAAACACTAAGACATGCAGTGCCGCTGGGCCTGTAGTATCTACGCGACATATTATCTGCACATGCTTATTCTTTGGCAGTTCGAGTGTTGCTATTCGGGAATTCAATCCATATTAGATGGGGATTGGATAACGGGTACAGGGTTGGTTGTGGACTTATTTAATTGGCATCATACGTGTTGAACTCTGTTTTCATTAAACCTACGAACTCACCAACTATTTATAGTTGACACTTTTAGTATGTTTTTTAGGAACCAGAAATCAAAGTTAGCTTGCCTAGTTATATAATTTGAAGAATATCACGTAGCAGTGGTATCAAGTTCTAGAATCCCAGATTATGAAGTATTTAAGTATATATTCAATGTAATGAGATTTTAATGTTATCTTGTAAGCAATGTTGTTCTTGATATTCAGTTTAGTCACACTTCATGTTTCCACTGTGTGCTAAAAGTGGGAGTGTGACAATGATTGACCATTTTGATAACAAATACCATTTTCACAAGTTTGGGTAAATTCGAAATATAATCATTAATTTTTTAAGTGAAATGATCAAGCTATAACTTTGATGACTCTTTAGTAGCGATTAGAGGCCACGGAGTGGAACCGAAAAGAGGTGGTGAAATCCCAGCCCAGATGGAAACATCACCCCTCAGTTTCGATGAACAAATTTAATTCCTGACCCACGAATTATCACCGCGATTCACCAAAAGAATTTTAGGTTGGTAGCTTCGTATTGGTACCATACCACACGCAACACGCAAGGAAAATGTATGAAAAACAAGAGGAAATGAGACATTACTCTATAAAACAGAAAAATCTAAAGAAAACACAGAAAAAAAATTTGATGTGTCACCTGAGAAAAACAAGACAACTCTCTATAGTAATTACAGACAATAGTATGAACTTTTACTTAACTATTTTATTAAAGTTAAATCTTTCTGACATGACACAAACTAAATAACATCAATAATCTATAGTTTAGAAGGACAAATGTCACGTGATCATGTACACGCACAATTTCATACAGATTCAACACTACACTTTTTGGAACGGTCACTTGAAACACCTTAGGAGACGCTACTAGGATGGCTATGAACTTCATCTCTACGTATATACCCTTTGGGCTTTGGGGTATAACATCCTCCATCACTTTAGGAGATATCACACTTCGGTTGTTTGATGGAATTAACACAAACTGTTTTTTTGTTTAAAGTTTTAGCTACAAATGGCATGTGTATCACTTAAATCAATGAAACTTAACGAGTTTAGCAACACAAATCATGTGTACTTAAACTGAGCCAAAATATAGGTAGCTTTATATGACTAGACGTCTAGACATTATTAAATTGAAACTATTAAGTTTAAATACACAAATGAAGCTTGTGAGCGCTTAGCCGCGTTGTAATATTCAACAACTAGCAAGTCATGACACGTTAACAAATAACTACTTGCACCAAAAAAAGGTGGTTGGTGATTATAAGACATAACTACATAATCTTTTAAATAATAAAAGATGGTTCATGATTATAATACATAACTACATATTTAAAAGTGAAATACTATATATAAAATAAAAAAAAAAGTTAAACAACCATTTTCAAGATTCAAACTAGACCAGATCAAGCCGTTAAACCGCCAAACCATGAGTGCGTATCATAAACCGAACCATTTGACTTCAAACCAGTTGACTTACGGATTCCAACTGTTTCCTAACACCCTAATGCATATTGTTGTCCTTTAAATGCCGGTAGTTTCATATGATGCTAATGAGTTAGTGTTCACTTAATGTCATCTGTTGCAAGAAGTTTGTAGTCTGAGTGAAGTGTATAATATATTCCATGCAATTCCTCAAATTAAGTTATATCTAGTGTTCTAAGAACAATTCTTTATTATGTTAGTTTATTGCTTCAAGATTTATCACATTAAATGCACATGACTCCCAATACTTCAATAACTGCCAATTGGCATATGCTTTTTTGACTCGGGGAGGACTAAAAGTAATAAAAATTTTAAAAAGACATGACCAAGACAAGCAAGAAGATTGGATCTGGTAAGTAGTAAAAATTTTAAAAAGACATGACCAAGACAAGGAAGAAGATTGGATCTGGTAGGAGGAATGGTTGTTGAGGTGTGAAGGCCTTTTGGCTTTTGAATGGAGTTATGGGTCTGGCCCATTGAAGTTTCTTGAAACCCTAATTATTATATATATAGAGCATGTCATTGTATTGTAATCTTGTCACTTGAGCTTAATAAAATACCTAGTTGCAGAGAGTGGACGTAGGTCATTTGACCGAACCACTATAATTCCCGTGTTCTTATTGCTTTCGTGTGTGTGCGTGTAATTGTGTTTGTTTCCGTTACGTAAAGATACCTAACAACTGGTATCAGAGCATCAGGCTCTTGAATACTGTTAAAATCTTCCCCCTTAAAATTTTTTTGAAGATTTTGTACGAAACACGCTTAGGGTTTCTGCGCCGCCGCCTAGGCTTTCTACCGCCACCGCCGCCGTCGCCTAGGGTTCTGTGCCCGCCTAGGGTTTTGGTTGGAAGTACCGGATTTGGTTTGTTTATCCTTTTGTTAGACTGGTTATCAAGTGTTCAGTGTGCCTGTTTCTTTTGTTTTTTGTCTATGTTTTGCTATTATGGCTGAAGACGGGAAGATTGTGATCGAAATGTTTAATGGCGCTGATTTTGATTGGTGGAAAATGCAAATAGAGGCATTACTGTGTCAAAAGGATTTGGATATGGTACTGGAAAAGAAACCAGAGAGTATGGAGAAAGCTGAATAAGCAGTTTGGAATTCCAAGGACAAGAAAGCTAGAGCGGCTATTATGTTATCTTTAACGAAGAGCATTGCTTTTAACATCATGAAAGAAACCACTGCGAGTGGTATGATGTTGGCTCTGTCAATATGTATGAAAAGCCGTCTGCAGCTAACAAGGTGTTCTTGATAAGGGAACTGTTCATGACGAGAATGAAAGAGGAAAGCTCAGTCACCTCCCACATTAATGATCTAAATTCTATTCTGACCAGATTAGAATCCGTGGGAATAAAATTTGATAATGAGACTCGAGTCGTGGTGCTGCTATCTTCACTGCTTGATAGTTGGTCCGGGACAGTGATTGCTGTTACAATTTCTATGAGGGCTAACGAGATGACATCTGAAAATATCCGAGACATTGTGATAGGTGAAGACACACGTTTGAAAAGTGAAAATGTTGGATCATCGTCTGAGATGTTACATGTTAGTAGGGGAAGGAAAAATAGCAGAGGCAGTGGGAGTTGGGGAAAGAGTTCAACTCGGACTCGGAAAAATGTGAGGTGCTGGAACTGCAACGAGGATGGACATGTTAAGAGTCAATGTCCAAAGAAAAGTTTGAACACTGCTACTGAGGATGTCAATGATGGTGACGTGTTAATTCTTGAGGCTGAAAACAATGTGGACTCTTGGATCATGGATTCTGGTTCTTCGTTTCACGCCATACACAGTGGTGAAATGATGGTGTGAAGGCCTTTGGGCTTTTGAATGAAGTTATGGCCTGGCCCATTGAAAGGCTTGAAACCCTAATTATCTCTATATTAAAGCATGTCATTGTATAGTAATCTTGTCCATTGAACTTAATAAAACCTTTGCAGAGAGTGGATGTAGGCCATCTTGACCGAACCACTATAAATTTTCATGTTCTTATTGCTTCGTGTGTGTGCGTGTAATTGTGTTTGGTTTTCGCTGCGTAAAGATACCTAACAATGATCAGAATTGGTTATGGTATGTTTATGGTGCTCTGGGGACAAGACTTCTGAGAAGGTAGAGTGGTTTGATAATTACGACTGGCGTTAGAAATTCTTAATAATGTCTTTGTGGAGACGGGGGGGTTGGAATGGATGGGAGATATATGGTGAATGTGTATCGTTGTCATGGGGAATGCTGAACATGACTTTTGGTTGACTACAATATTTCAGTTATATTGGTCTGATCACATGATTGTGAATAGTTTGCTGTTGTGTGAAGACAACCCTAGAGGTTTGGATATATTTGCTGTTGCCATGATCCTTTTGATCCCTGCTATTAGCAAATTTAGCAAATATTGGTGGTGGTTATTACTGATGTCATTTGTGGTTGGCATGATCAAATGGTGTGATCACATTTTTTATGACAGAGATGATATTGACTTTTGTGCTACTTTTGAAATAAGACGACTGGGTTTTCGTTCAGCTGCTAATAAACTATATACTTGGAAGATACAGCAGCTGGCAATGTAAAGTTTTTTGTTGTATTGATGCTGATGATCGATTTAGCAGATGACTATATATTTGTAGTCGTTGGAAAAGAGGGACAGAACTTACGACATGGAGACTGATTTTAAAGAATCATATGGCGGCTGCAATTATAATCGTGCAGATTGTCAATGATAATTAACAGATATGCTTCTTGGCGTTGGAGTTTCCTTATATTTAGCATAAGCATTTTGAATGTTACGCTGACTATGCAGATACTGCAAAATGTTGAGGATTTTAATCCACATATGAGAATAAAAAGTTAGTTAATGGTTGGAATGTCACTGTTGGGTTATGCAGTTAATCTGGACTACTGTCCAAATTTACGCTATAGACAGCTATTGTACTCTTTGGACCATGAAATTAATACCGGTAATGCTCATTAAGGGTATGATAGTTTAACTGTTCAGATTGTGCTGATCTAAAAAGTCGCAAAGTTTTCAATTGTGAATTTGGTGGTCAAACAGTTGTAAAGAAATGCACCATCATATTGGATCTGCAAAAGAGGTTTTGGTATTGCTTTTTGGGCATCAAGAGAATAAATTTCGATAATGTCAACAGCAGTTAATATCAAGTTCCAATCAAAAGTTTAACGTCAATAAAAAGTCTAACTGTCCGATGCAATGGGAAGAGTATCAATTGGAGATTGGGTAATATACTAATATGATGAAGTGGAAATTGATAAAAGGTCAAGAGCCTACAGCAGAAAAAGGTCAAATTCAGTCAATAGTCAACTGTGGTCAAAAGTGAAGTGCAGTCGAGAGATTACAAATTTGGTTTTTTGGTATGTTGCTGCTTGTGTATGTGTAGAGTATTGGTGCCATGTTTTGTGATTGTAATAAGTATAGTAACCAAGTGTATAATTCTCAATTTGGCCAAAATTTTGGGTTCAAGTTGAAGATGCAGAATTGGTTGGTATGCTCTTTTGGGTGAAATCTGGTCCAATTGAGATTTAGGGAAGCTTTGAGCATTATTGCTATAACTATAGAGCCCAAGTTAGATTTCCTTTTGGTTACTGATTTTCCTTGGGTATGTCGACATAGGATATTTAACCCAGTTTTTATTCTTTAACATAAAATTAGCCAAAGTGCTGTCCCGTTTACTCAAATTACCCAGAAAAATAAAAGGACAGAACCATTATCAGTGTTTTGGGGAACAGTCGAAGTGCCACTTGTAATTCACCTCATAGCATAATAATTATGACGGAAATAAAAAGTGCAGAAGTGCATACCTCAAATTTCAGTTGGAGCAATAACCATGTCATGCATATTATAACAAGATGGTTCTAAGCAGAACTGATCAAAACAGAAAAATGCAAATCTGCAAGTATTACCATATAAAACATAATAATGTTTTTGCTAAAAATGAGCTCAAATATAAAACACAGATTTGTAACCAAACATATATGCTCAAGTTTGTGTGTGCAAGCAAGGATTACATCTTTATAGCGTCACCAATAATATGCAGGACATTTAAGGAAATGTATTGTTAAATGAAAATTGATACTCCAGTCTCCAGTAATAATTGCCAATCTAAGTTGTTAACCAGGTCATAAGTATACGACAGGAGTTTATGTTTGATACTTCACAGCAATATTAACCTGCAACAGAAGAACGTATTTCACATGAACACACTCACATGTCTTGGGAGTATTTGAATATAGGTGCTCTATAAGTGATTATCTCCACAGCAAACAATACTGATATTGGAAAAATCTTGATTCAAACCTTTGAAATTACTTATATGACCTTCCAGTCAGAATGCCTTGTTTCCTCATGTTTTCCCACCATCCTTTACTCTTTCATCCATAACTTATCATCTGAGTGGGTATCATAGTAATTAATAACAAATAAGAAACCAATTATTCTAAACAACAACTTGTTCATCGTAACTTTTACTTCCCACTTCTCTTCTTTCCTCTATTTGAACATGACTATAAACACCATTAGATTACCACCAAGATCCTAAAGAAGCATCTGATTTCTACAGTTTTTTACTATCACAAGCATGTAACAGTATGCTTGCTACATATATTCACTTGGGTATCCACTAAAAACATAACTTGAATAGCATTACTATAAAAACATATATCTTTTACACTAGTAGAAGTAATAGAAATTTGTTGAGATCATTCATGTTTTAGATCTCCACATGGTTTCAGATAGCACTCAATAAAATGGACTACATAAATATCATCATGATTTACAAAGCATACAAAATGCTGCAAATTTGCTGCAAATTTGAAAAGTTTTACCCATTTACCATTCGTTTCTCACCACTTCTCGCAAATGAAGTTTCCAAAATGAATAAAGATAAAACTTGTAATAGTAGCCAGCTTATTAAATAATAAAACTGTCATGACATAAGTCTATAAGAATGTTAAATCGTAAGAATGAGATAAGAATAAAAAGAATTTTTTTTAAGAACTCAAGTTCAGTATTGTCAAAATCTTCAACTAAATCTCATCAAAATCTATTAAGATGGTACAACAAATTTACCGAACTGCTAAACTATCTTTTCGATGGATATTTATCCATCATAAATGAATCTCTGATAAACTGTTCTGAAAACTGTACAAAGAACATTGATTTTTCTAAGCAATGTCAACTTTTTTTCAAAAACGATTCCATGATCTCAACTGTTTTGCAGGAAATGAAGGTACCTTTTATGCACCAAAGTTAAAATAAACCTAGCTTTGCTAATATTCCCAGTAGTCTGCAGCCCTGAAGCAGTTGATAAAACTATCAACGCTTGGAAAACAATTCTTTTCCATACTATTTTTGCACATAGTATATGCCATGTCAAATTCCCTTCTTTGCATAGATAATGCATCATCGTTTGATAAATTCTAGCATTGGGCTTGTAACCCTCATCATGTAAAGCAGAATAAACCCTTTTGGCCATATCAATATAACCCGCTCTGCAAAAACCCTTTTATCACCAAGTTAAATGTAACCTCTCAGGAGTAATTCCAAGATAACGCATCATAACATTAAACTATTAGCCTGCCATGCCCGTCCTTTAGACACCAAGAACTGAACCCTGGCATTAAAAGTTGCAGATTCGGTAAACAGCCTTTCACACCATAAGATTCCAAATACCTTCCCTATTTCCGCTCTATTCAATTTATAAAAGCAGATATAAGGGTCGTATATGTGATCACATCAGGCGTAATCCCTGATTTTTCCATCTCTCCCATCAAAACGCAAGCTTTATCAGCCATACCCATTCGACAAAACGCATCTATCACAATATTCAACGAAACTACATCTAACTTAACATCAAATTCACTACGAACATCACCAAAAAATGACTCAAAAGCTTCCAAATCCATGCTTGTGCCAAAACCTGAGAAAAGCATTTAGCGACTTAACAGTGCGGTTACAACCATAAATATGCATATCTTTAAAAGTATGATAGCATGTCTAACCATTCCAGCTCTCCATAAACATTATAATCCTATTACAAACCCTTCACGAAGACCTGCCTCAATGTCTTCTGATGCTCAAGCAACTCTCAATGTAATCAAACCGGCCCGCCCCAGCTAACCTAGAAATGTGTCCTCAAACGCAAATGATTTTCTACAACAAGGCGGTATGGGCATAGCCTTGAACAAATGAAACAACTTTTCAGGGTTTCTTTCTTCCTTGAGCTTAATAAGGGCGGGTTCCTCTAAAGTTACGGGCTTTTTAATATCGTTGCAGTGAAATCAATTTTACTACCATTAGAAGATGCAACGGAGGCTGCTATGGTGGCGTAGGTTCTTAATCTGCGAC
>JACCIY010001778.1:0-33975 GCA_025506505.1 Flaveria sonorensis
TTTTTTGGCAGAAACTCAAACTGTTAGAGAACATGTTGATGACAATTTGCTAGCTGAGTTTGTATCTACTGGTCTGATTAGTGGTGTGTTTGACAAAGAGAAAAAGGTTGAAGTTAGGGAAGTTGAAGAGAAAAGGGTCGAAGAGGTGAAAGCTGAAGAGATGCAAGATGAGAAGGAGCTTAATGAAGCAGCTGTTGAGACTACTCCAGCTCAATCAAACATGAATAAGGGAAGAAGAATGAAGAAAAGAAAGAAAAGGCTATTGAGTTCACTCCGGCCAAGGTTGAGGAAACTGAAAATGTTGTTGAGTTTACTTCGGCATCTGCTTGTGATGAAAGTGAAAATGCTGTTGAGACCACTCCGACAACAAAAGCAGAGAAAAGGTTGTTTTGAAAGCCTTCATGGTAATATTTTACCTGAAGAAAAGAAAAAGGAGGAAGAGACTAAAGAGGTAAATTCCAATCTTTGCTCAAATATATGTTTAGAAAAGGTTTAAAGATATAGAGTTCATAACGAAAGCTTGATATTATAAGTGGAAAAACATCAATATCAAGCTCGTAAATATAAAACTGATGAGAAATTTTTAAAGAAAAGATAGATGGATTAAACAAATTAATTTATCAATTAAATTGAATCTTCATGATAAAGATTGTAACATTAAGGATTTGACAACACGTAATAATGAACTATCTTAAAAATTAACAAACTTAACAGTGAACTCTTATCTGCAAATTGATTGTTGAAAAATTTGCGTTATCCTCAAACATGGTGGAAGGTATAATCAAGTCTCAAATGACACTGAAAATTAATGGTGGAAAAAGTGGTATTGGTTATTCTAACATTGTACCACCTATTAATCATCAATTACTGATCCTGATGAAGAGACCTATGGATTAGGTTTTTAACCAAAGTCAAACTTAATACCTCCAGTCAATGTTTCTCTAACTATTGAAACTATCATAAAAACTAAAATTAAAATTAATTATGACAATTTTCTTGCAAAATGTGTGAAGAAGGACGGGTTGGTTGAAGATTGGGAAAGTGATGATGAATTAGTTTTTCAAGAAAATAAAAATTGTAATAAAAATCTTCATGTAATTCATCATCAGTTGTTAATGAAATTTCAGATATTGTTAGTACCATAAGTATTTGCTCAAAAATGTCTAACAAAGAAAAGAAAATGAAATCAAAAATAGATTTTATGGCCAATGAAAGCAAACGAGTCAAAACATCCGTATCTAACTTGAAAACTGATTTCAATAATAGATTTGTTTCAAAAGGTAACATTGATAAAGAAGAACATATTTTTAAAGAAACCAATATCAGTTTCTTTTAAAATAAATCTTCTATTATTGCTAACTCTGTGAAACAAGATGTTTGTAGAATAGGTATCAAAGACACTAGTCTAATTCCAGTAACTACGACTCATAAGGCTAAAGCTACAGTTCATGCCACATCGGCTTCAAATGTGAATCAAAAAGCTAAAATGGATACCTCAATTCTTTCAGAATCATCTCGAATAATTCATAATGATAGAAAGATAAGAGAGACTGTTAAAGAATCACAAGGCCAAGAAATACTAAGGCCAGATTCTATGATAACTATGGAAGTTATCATAAATAGTTTGTGCAAAATTTACAAGCTTCAAATACATATATACAATGTGTTGTTATACTTGTGGAAAGCCAAATCATAAAGCTAGAAACTATCGTCATCAACATCAATTGCCAAGCATGCAAAGATTTCACAACTCAATTTCAAATAATAGAAAACATTTCTTTTGAAATGTCAAATTCAAAAAGAATTCAAATCAGTCAAACTCTTTATTAATGACAGAAATGAATTGAATAAAGAAAAGTCAAATGTGAAATCTGTCCAAGTTAATGATAGGTCTTCTACTTCAATTCATCCCACTTTAAGAAAAATGTTACAAATCTGATCAAACAAATTCAAAAGTGGAAAATTAAAGAAAAAAAATCAGACTGATATTGTTGAAGACTATGTTTTCAATAATAAAGAGATATGATATTAAAATCTGTATCATATTGGATGAAAATAATGTACTCAGGTCAACAATGGCTTGGGTTCCTAAACAAGAATAAATTCATTCATATGTGCAGGAACAACAAGAGAAGCTATAAATAGTGTTTGGTATGTTGATAGTGGTGTTCAAGGCACATGACTGTAATATATCCCTGTTAAACAACATACAATCTTACAACGGAGGATATGTTATATTTGCGGGAGATAAAGGTGTTAAGATTACAAAGAAAGGTACAGTGTCTAATGGTTTGTTAAGTTTTGAAGATGTCAATTTTGTAGAGGAACTTAAACATAATTTGTTAAGTGTCTCTCAATTTATGACAATAGGTTCTCAACACATTTCATTGATAAAGAATGTCTTATTTTAAAACCTGGATTTTTAATTCCTGATGAATGGATTTTGTTAAGAACACCGAGAGACAAAGACACATATTTACTTCACATGAATAGTTCACATTCATTTGTAACTGCATCGTGTTTGTTATCCAAAGCGTCGGAAAGCGATTCTATAGTATGGCATCATCGTCTTGGCCATGTAAACATTAAAAACATGAACAAGTTGGTTAGAGGAAATCATGTTTTAGGCCTTCCGTTGAAAGAATATCAACTTACTGAACATTGTCTGTCATGTTCAAAAGGCAAACAACATAAACTTTCTCATAAAGCAGTTGCTCATACAAAAATTGACCATATCATTCAACTGGTACAAATGGATTTATTTGGTCTAGTTAATGTTTTGAGTTTAGGACGTCATGCATATTGTTTGGTTATTACTGATGAGTTTTCAAGATTTACATGGGTTTTCTTTTTAGTAACCAAAGATGAGATGCCCCACTTGCTGATAAATTCATGACCCTAGTGGAGAATCAGACTGACAAACCATCAAGTGCATTCAAAGTGATAATGGAACCGAATTTTCCAATTACACACTGGATGAATTTTTTATTCCAAGGGGATAGAAATACAATTTAGTTCTGCGGGAACTCCATAACAAAATGGAGTTGATGAAAGATGTAACAGAACTTTAATTGAAGCTGCTAGAACAATGTTATCAGCAGCCAAATTACCATCGTTCTTTTGAGCTGAAGCTATTAACACCGCATGTTATGTTCAGAATAGTGTGTTAATCAACAAACAACAAACCATGACTCCCTATGAAATATTTTTCAAACATAAATCCAAAGTCAAATATTTCCAAACTTTTGGACGTTGTTGTACTTTGTTAAACACATCTGATTCTAAATCAAAGTTTGATGAAAAAGCTGTGAATGTTATTTGTTGGATATTCAGCCAACAAAGTCACATATCGGTTTATAATATGTAAGGCCTCGTTTCCGGAGACCTCACAGTTGGTCAATCATAGCATAATATAACACAGCGGAATTTATACCAAAAACCATTCATTTCATTAATAATTACTGTTGCTAAGCAATACATCATTGTTTCTTAAGTTACAAAAGACCTTTTAATTGCATTACAAAACAACAATATCATTAAGAATGAATGATGCCAGTCTTGCCCCGACGAGTAGCTTCCCCCGCATGCCATCCTCAGCAATAATTACCTGCCAACTGAAAAATGCATAAAAGTCAGCGTTGCTAAGTGAGTTCTAGTTTTAAAACCTTAAAATACCTTTATTTATATACAAAAATATCATTTTTCTTAGAATACTTCCTTTTCATAAAATTCATTACTTTCATACGTGTTCACACGTCATACGTACAACAAGATAATATTCATGATCATCTTTCATCATTCATCTTTTCATTCCGTACTTTTATTATTATCTTTCACTTTCTACCGGACCAAAGTGCAATACCCTGACATTGTGCACGAAGCTGGTGCTGGGCCTGAGGTCTATAAATAGACCCCAAACATTATGCACGAAGCTAACCAGTCACCTGAGGCAAGAAACAAAGGTCCGTCAATCTCAAAGATTGACCCTGCGTGCATTCTCATGGGGTAGCAAACCCGCACACAGTTGAGCTGACACAACGTGGCTATGAACTCCTTTCATTTTGCTTGCAAGACTTTCATTCATTCATTATGTTCCACTTTTCATTATCATTAATCTTTCACTTTCATTATGATAATACTTTACATTTACAAGCATAAACACACACGTAAAGTCACATAATAATACATAATATGGAACACAAGAACAAGCCATAAGCAAGCATGGAATAAACAAATACAACCATCAAAACATCCCAAGGAAATTCCCTAAATTTCCTTTTTCCTAAAATTTCAGAAATTTTCTAAGTGTTCTAGGTGCATGGGCACTATGTGGGCGCACCAACACTTAGTCGCATGAAAAACTTAGGCGCATTAAGACTATTTGGGTGCATGAACTACACTTGGTCATTTGGTCAGTAAGCGCATGAGGTATTGTTTAGGCGCATGACTAGCACTTAGGCTATTTTGGCAAAAATTCCAGGCGCATGGGAACTATTGGGGCGCACGAGCTTCACTTAAGTTTTCTAAGTCAAAATTCAGGCGTATGAGCCCTATTTGGGCGCATGACCAACAGATGCATATTTCTGAAATATTTTCAAACCCAATGTGTATTCTAACCTGTTTGAAGCTTATTCCTATCATTCTAAGCATCAACAACACATAATCAACCATAAACACAAACATAAACACATATATACATACGGGTAAACATAAAACAGTTATAAAACCTTTTAAACATGCATTTTCAGCCCCAAGAAGTTAAAAAAACATAAAACCAGGGTCTAGAACTCACCTATGCAGCCAACAAGTAATACGCCTTCAAACTTGAGAGCACAAGAGTTCAAAACCTAAAAACACACCAAAATAAACAACCAAACCCATACAACACATAAAAATCGGTTTTAAGAATGATAACCCAACAAAACCGAACCAAGAACACAAAGTACACTCACCAATTGTGAATTTTAGCCTTTTCTTCTTGAATAACCAAGAGAAACAAGCTTCTTCTTCTTCTTTTTCTTTTTCAGTCAAGAGCAGTAGTCAGAAAAGATATATGGGCGGCCATACTCAAAGAATTATTAAAATATTTGAGTTTTGTACTCTTTACACATTGTCCCCTCCACTTTGGCTCCTTT
Source organism: Flaveria sonorensis (assembly GCA_025506505.1). Taxonomy (NCBI): domain Eukaryota; kingdom Viridiplantae; phylum Streptophyta; class Magnoliopsida; order Asterales; family Asteraceae; genus Flaveria; species Flaveria sonorensis. Next base: position 5,136 of record JACCIY010001778.1, read on the forward strand.
CCTTTCTTTCAAGATACTTTTATTTTCTCTTCTTATGCTTTATCCTCTTTTATTTTGAAAAAAATTTCAGGTGTTACATAATAAAAGATTTAAACAAATAATTGAGTCATTTGATATTGATTGGCAACCAAACACAAACAGATGCGGGTTCAACACCTTTATGGATATATGATTATGTTTCATTATTTGAAACATTTAATCGTTCATCTATTGTTTCAACAACTAATCCACCTTTGAATTCAATAGATATACTGATGATGTTGTACCTATCTGATCTTCAGCAAAAGGAAAATCTTCAGACATATTTCTTCTTCAAATGTCACAGCTGTTTCATACTCTCTTTCTAAATTTGATCCATCTCATTCTGATCTAGTAGTTGAACAAGCTCCACAGGTCTCTAATCAAAGTTCTTCTTCTACACAAATCGATCCAATTGATACTATTCAAGTTCCATTTGAAGATTTATCTGTTGTTTATGATATTCTTCAAGAGGGCGATATTGTGTATCAACCTGAAGGAGGGAACAATGTTGAAGAACCAATTGGTCATATGTCTAATTTAGATGAAGTTATTTCTAAAGATATCATTCCTCAGCTGAGAATTCACAAAAATCATCCAACTAAAGCAATTATTGGTCCGTTATCACAAGGTGTCCAAACTCGAAGTCAATCGGTCACAATAAATACATGTTTGTATTCATGTTTTATATCTTAAAGTGTGCCAAAGAATGTTGAAATGGCTTTAAAGAAAACAGTTGGGTTGAGACCATACAAGACGAACTGATGCAATTCAAGAAGCTAAATGTATGGCATCTGTGTGAACTACCAAAGGTAAGTTAACAATTGGTACGAAATGAATTTTAAAAACAAAAATGATGAAAAGGATGTAATTGTTCGTAACAAGGCCAGACTTGTTGTTTAAGGATTCTATCAAATCGAAGGTCTTGATTATGAAGAAGTATACGCTCCTGTTGCAAGACTAGAAGCTATACGTATTTTTCTGGCTTATGATTCATACAAGAACTTCAAGGTGTATCAGATAGATGTCAAAACTGCTTTCTTATATGGCGAAATGAAAGAAGAAACTTATGTTTGTCAACCACCTGGTTTTGAAGATCCAGATCATCCAGAATATGTGTATAAGTTAGAAAAAGCACTATATGGCTTACATCAAGCACCACGAGCTTGGTATGCCATTCTTACTGAACATTTTCTTACAAATGGTTATACAAGGAGCAAAATTGATCAAACTTTATTCTTACAGAAGACTGGTGATGATCTTATTCTTATTCAAGTACATGTTGATGACATTAGCTTTGGATCTACCAATGATGAATTGTGTAAGGAATTTGAAGTTGTGATGAAGAAGAAATTTGAGATGAGTTCTCTTGGAGAAATGTCATTTTTCTTGGGTATCCAAGTTAAACAAGATGATAAGGGAATACTGATTCATCATAAAAAATACATTCATAGTATCCTTGAAAAATACAAATTTCAAGACTCCAAGATTTCTTCCACTCCAATGACTTCTCGTCGACTCTAACTCCAGATCTCATGGGAAGACGTTGGTCAGCATTTGTATAGGTCAATGATTGGATCACTTATGTATCTCACTGCCAGCAGACCAGACATCATGTTTCCTGTCTGTCAATGTGCACATTATCAAAGTAATCCGAAGGAATCTCACATGAAAGTTGTCAAGCGGATTTTCAAATTTCACAAGGGTCAACCAACACTTGACCTTTTGTTTCCTAAAAATTCCAATTTCAATTTATATGCTTATGTTGGTCCTAATGATCGATATAACAGTGCACTTGATTGATAAACACAAACAAATCCTAGTGATAACACAGATATCAATGATATTTGTGTAAAATATAGATCAAACATTATAAAATATGGATGAACAATGATGAACACCTCAAGAACATTCAATAAAACCCTTGTTTGATCTTAATTGATTTGCAAAAGATATGTATTACATGGAAACCCTCAAATTTTGCTCATTCAAGGTCTCCAAACCTAATTGTCACTAATCTATATATAGTGATAATATTCACTAATGACATATTAAGCCCCTAGACTTAGACAATTAGAGAAATTACATATAAAACATAAAAATGACTCAAGCGTAAATAAATAAATATATTTTGTTGACACAAAATATATTTATTAACAATAAACTCCTAGTCATTTATATCTTCAACATCTTGTCTCGATTCTTCGTTTCGAACGCGTCTGTTTGCCTTTTCCGATGACTTTGACAGTGTTGATAATATAGACTATCCTTAGCAGACCCAACAATACTCCCCCTTAGTCTATCATTATCAATGTCGTGTATCGAGATTAGCACCGATAAGTCAACCATATAATGATCTTCAATCTTCCTCTAGATTGATGATCTGGTATTGTAGCACCCGAATTTTATTAAAAAGAAAACGAAAAGAAAAGTATCCAGAAAGAAAAGTAAATGGGCACAAGGGAAGGGGGCAAAGTGCAAAAGTGTACAAACGTCATTATTTTAATAATATAAGAGGTATGGCCACCTCTTTAAAAGCAGAGATCTGCTTTTGGCCTCGGCCAAAGCAGAAAAAGGGTGAAAGACTTCGGGTTTTTGGAGAAAGAGGAAGAAGAAGCTGCTAAGGTGAGTTCTCTTGAACACGAGTTCGGTTTCAGTTGGGTTTTAAGTCCTAAACCGAAGTTCTTGATGTTTGGAAGTTGTTTCGGGAATTTGAAGCTAAAATCGCAGGTGGAAGTACCTGGTTTAAAGATGTGTTTCAGGTGAGTTTCTGGACCCCTCTTTTACAGATTTTAAAGTGTTTGGGGCTATTATGCATACCGGGAAAAGGTTTTCAAAGATAACCATATGTTTCAGCTTGTTGTGGTTCGTATGGTATTCTGAGGTTTCATGTTTTGATGCTCGTTTTGAGGTTAAAATTGTTGTCAGAATGTTAGATGCCCTTAGTATGCTAGATCTGTGTTTGGGTTAGGCTAGAAATATTTCAGGTGTGTTCTTGGCGGATTAGATGTTCAGAATGTTCCATGCGCCTAACTATCATACGCCCAGGGTCATGCGCCCCAACAAGGGACATACGCCAAACAGTATCCTTTATGTGCCTAAAAGTTGGCCATGAGCTGAGTGTTGCTCCTGCGCCCAAGGGTGCTGATGCGCCTAGGTGGTGCGCCCAAATAGTGGCCATGCGCCCAGAAAGTGTGGAAATGCTACGTATGGGTGATGCACCGCATAGTGCCCATGCGCCTAGAATTGCTCCTGCGACTAAGTGTTGAGGCGTCTGAATAGGGCTCATGCTCCCAAATAGTGTTGATGCACCCAGGAGCTTTTATACTTAGAATTTTCTGCTGATGCGCCTAGAATGTTCTGTTGCGCCTGGTTTTAGACTTAGGTTTTTCTAGGGGCTTTAAGAGGTGATGTTTGAGATAGGTCCCGTTGGGATGTGGTGGCTTATGCTTGTTTCATGCTTGATGATATGATGTGGTTTTGTCGTGTGTGTGGTGTGTTGTCGTTCTTCGTTAAATGGTTTTCAAAACGTATGTATTATGTTTTGTAATACGATGTGTATTATGTTGTATGAATTTACGTGGTTTGATGTATGGCTTTGAATGAATGCAAAGTATTATGTAATGAAGTGAAAGACATTAATAATGAAAAGTGGAACGTAATAATAGTCTTGCAAGCAAGACTGAGGTGAGTGACTGTGTTGTCACAAAAGACTCGTTAGCCAAGGCTGAGGTGAGTGACTGTGTTGTCATAACAGACTTGTATGCCAGGCTGAGGTGAGTGACTGTGTGTCACAACAGACTCATAAGTGGTTTAATCCATGAGATTGACCCGAAGGATGTCGTGATGCTCACCCTGGTACTGTGTCTGTCTTCGAACATGAGTAGGGGGTTTGTTTACAGGCCCCAGCATAGTATCGGTCTACGGACATGAGTCGAGGGTTATGCAATCAGAGACGGGGTGCTTGTCGCGTACCCCGGTACTGTGTCGGTCTTCGAACATTAGCCGGGGGTTTGTTTACAAGCCCGGGCATAGTATCGGTCTTCAGACATGAGTTGGGGGTATTGCATGAGACAAGATCTAGTTTGAAGTGAAAGATAATGAAAGTACGAAACGTACGAAATGAACGATGATGAAATAATAAAATATTATTATCAATGTGTACGTATAATGTGTGATCGCATACGATTACGAAGGTTATGATTTAAAGAAAGTAAAGTATTTTATTTATAAAACTAGAACTCACTCAGCGTCGCTGACTTTTTGTATGCATAATAGTTGGTAGGTATTTTGTAGATGCTGAGGAGTTGCAGGCATAGATGCATAAGCTACTGGGAGTGTTTCGAAGACTGGCATCCACATTTTGACATGTTATTGTATTTTGATATGTAAACAATTTATGTAACGAAATAACATGTTTTAATTATTAATGAAAGTTTTTAAATTCTGCTGCAAAAGAAATGTTTATTTTGAATATTTTATGCGATGACGGTCCAACTGTAAGCGTCCAGGGAACGGGGCCTTACAATTTGGTATCAGAGCTAAAGTTTAAGGGAATTGGGTAAATATTTTCAAAAAAAAAACCTAATCTTAAACTGTGAATGGGACGAAAGAAAATGGATGCCTGTCCTAGTAGCTACGTGCATGCAGGTAAAAGTTTTATGTAAAAGGATTTCATGTAAGTTAATGTTAACCATATATGTGCGCATGTTATGGGCTTGTGTGATTTTGTGTAGATTTAGATACTGATGTAGTTAGGATAGGAAATGCTTGGGGAATGAAGAGTAAAGTAAGTGGCTAAACACAACTGGCCACTGTGATTAGGGACTTACTATACTTGACATAACTTGAGCTATTACCTTGAATGACCGTGTTGGTGTTTGAATCTTGTATTGTTCTAGATGGCTGGTGGTAGGTCTTCTGAGGCTTCGCGAGGTGGAGGTCGTGGTGGACGAGGTGTTAGACAGTGTGTCATGAGGAGCAGAGCTAAGACTGCTGAGACGGCTCCTGAAGGGCCAGAGTTTTGTCACCAAGACAGTGAGGACGAAAGTGCTAATCTGAGAGCCTCAATAAAGGAGGCAGGAGCAGAGGAAGTCCAACAGGTCATGCAGACGGTTCTGCCGACTGTAGTGATCGAAGTTATTAAAAGTATGAAGGTGGATGAGAAGAAGGAGAGGAGAAGAACCACATGGCGAGGAGGTGAAGCCGGAGGTTCTAGAGATATGGAGCACCCGATGCTGACATGGTTGTCTCCAGTGGTAGGAGGAGGAGGAAGCGGTGGAGGAGGCTGCAAAGGGATACAACTATGGAGCATTCCAAGGTGTAGGCCTCCTGTGTTTGATGGGAATGGGAGTGCTGCTGCTACACAATGTTGGGTGAGAGATATGGAGGCGGTACTTGAAATTAGCGAGTGTCGCGAGGATCAGAACGTGAAGTTTGCTACCCACTAATTTGTGGATTCAGCCTTGTGCTGGTGGGACAACATTGTCCAGGCTGAGGGCACCAGAGCAACCGGGAGGATGAGGTGGAAGGATCTAAAAAAAGGTTGGTGGTCAAGGAGTTTTGCCCTCGTAGAGAGCTTGACAAAGTCAAGAGGGAGTTCCTGCAGCCGGAGGCAGGAACGATGACTCACCAACAGTACACCATAAAGTTCAACGAGATGGAAAGGCTGGTGCCAGATCAGGTGATGCCTGTGTCACGAAAGATTAAAAGGTATATTCAGGTCTGCCGGTAGATATCCACAGACATCTGGTCGTTGCCCGGCCAAGCACGTTTAGGTCGAAGGTCGATTTGGCGGGGAGGTTGTATGACGAGCATGAGGTAGTGGCGATAACAGATGAAGAGGAGAAGCGGAGCTATGATAGGGATGAAAGTGGAAGACGGGATGATGGCGGCGAATTTATGGCTAGAGGTAAGACGATGAGGTTCGATGATCGGAAGAGGATGACTGAGAGGGAAGAGGTATGCAGGAAGTGCGGCAGAGGTCACGAGGGAGAGTGCAAATGTAGATCGAACGTCTGCTTCCAGTGTGGAAGAGAGGGCAACAGGGCAAGGGATTGTCACATGGCTAAATGTTATGACTGTGGCGAGACTGGACACAGGAGCAGAGACTGCAAGAAGTCGAGGGCAGGAAGCTACGGTGTGAGGAAGGAGAGCAGAGGATGAAGGTCAGAGCATTCGCTATGACCGGGAGGAGGCTGGAGTGGACTCCGACGTAACGTTAGGTACATTTCTGGTAATTTAAATTTGTGCATCTATGCTGTGATTATGGTGCTAGTTGTAGTTTCATTTCTACTGCCTTTGTGTTAAGTTACACGTTAGGAGTAGGAAAATCGATGAGCCTTCGATGTAGAAATTCCTATCGGTAAGTCCACTAGGTTACCAGATGCCGTAGAAGATTGCGCGATAGAATGGAGAGAGCACGTATTTCTGCTAAGCTGTTTAAGACAGACGTAAGTGGATGACGTACGCCTTCAGAAGGATTGGCTAGCAGCCTATGAGGCGTACACCGAGTGTTGCAAGAAAGTGGTTTGAGCAATCACGACCGAAAGGAGTTCGGTGTCGATCTAGGGCGGTGGAATAATGATGAAGGCCTTGTTTTGGGAAAAGAAATTATCTGAATTAGAAAGTGAGTAAAGTTAATACCAAGGTATAAAGGATCAATCCGAATTGTTGCTCGGGTAAGAGAAGTGGCACGTCGACTGGAGCTACCCGACATGTAATGTGGAGTTATCCGACATTCCATGTATCTCGTCTAAGAAAGTGCTCAACTGATGGGGATGTGATCATGCCCCTAGAGAATACTGGGATTGATGAACGATTCAACTACGTGGAGCAACTGAGGGCCATTTATGATAGAAGGAAAGGAAAAGCTAAGGAGAATGGTGCTTCCACTTGTGCAAGCACAGTGGAGCCCAGAAGGGGACTAAGCCTACGTGTAAGATCAAGGAAGAGGTGAGACAGCGTTACCCGTGACTGTTCGAGAAGCGACAGGTTTCTGGGATGAAACCTATATAGGGGGGTGGACTTGTAACACCCCGAATTTTATTAAAAAGAAAACGAAAAGAAAAGTATCCAGAAAGAAAAGTAAATGGGCACAAGTTGAAGGGGGCAAAGTGCAAAAGTGCACAAACTTCATTTTTTAATAATATAAGAGGTATGGCCACCTCTTTAAAAGCAGAGATCTGCTTTGGGCCTCAGCCAAAGCAGAAAAAGGGTGAAACGGCTTGGGTTTTTGGAGAAAGGGGAAAAAGAAGATGCTAAGGTGATTTCTCTTGAACACGAGTTCGGTTTCAGTTGGGTTTTAAGTCCTAAACCGAAGCTGTTGATGTTTTAGAAGTTGTTCTCAGGAATTTGAAGCTGAAATCACAGGTAGAAGTACCTGGTTTGAAGATTTGCTTCAGGTGAGTTTCTAGACCCCTCTTTTACAGATTTGAAAGTGTTTGGGGCTATTATGCATACCGGGAAAAGGTTTTTCAAAGATAACTATATGTTTCAGCTTGTTGTGGTTCGTATGGTATTCTGTGGTTTCATGTTTTGATGCTCGTTTTGAGGTTAGAATTGTTGTCAGAATGTTTAGATGCCCTTAGTATGCTAGATCTGTGTTTGGGTTAGGCTAGAAATGTTTCGAGTGTGTTCTTGGTAGATTAGATGTTCAGAATGTTCCATGTGCCTAACTTTCATACGCCCAGGGTCATGCGCCCCAATAGGGGACATGCACCCAAACAATATCCTTAATGCGCCTAAAAGTTGGCCATGAGCCTGAGTGTTGCTCATGCACCCAAGGGTGCTGATGCGCCTAGGTGGTGTGCCCAAATAGTGGCCATGCGCCCAGATAATGCCCAGGTGACCAAGTGTTGGCCATACGCCTACATAGTGCCCATGCGCCCAGAGCGCCCATGCGCCTAAGTGTAGGTGGTCTGCCTGAACAATGGTTCAAGTGCCTAGAAAGTGTGGAAATGGCTAAGTATGGGTGATGCTCCTAGAATTGTTCCTGCGACTAAGTGTTGAGGCGCCTGAATAGGGCTCATGCGCCCAAATAGTGCTGATGCGCCTAGGAGCTTTTATACTTAGAATTTCATGCTGATACGCCTAGAATGTTCTGTTGCACCTGGTTTCAGACTTAGGGTTTTCTAGGGGCTTTAAGAGGTGATGTTTGAGATAGGTCTCGTTGGGATGTGGTGGCTTATGCTTGTTGCATGCTTGATGATGTGATGTGGTTTTGTTGTGTGTGTGATGTGTTGTCTTTCTTCATTAAACGGTTTTCAAAACGTATGTATTATGTTTTGTAATACGATATGTATTATGTTGTATGACTTTACGTGGTTTGATGTATGGCTTTGAATGAACGTAAAGTATTATGTAACAAAGTGAAAGACATTAATAATGAAAAGTGGAATGCAATAATAGTCTTGCAAGAAACACTGAGGTGAGTGACTGTGTTGTCATAAAAGACTCGTTAGCCAAGGTTAAGGTGAGTGAATGTGTTGTCACAACAGACTTGTATACCAGGCTAAGGTGAGTGACTGTGTGTCACAACAGACTCGTAAGGGGTTTAATCCATGAGATTGACCTGAAGGATGTCGTGATGCTCGCCCCGGTACTGTGTCGGTCTTCGGACATGAGTCGGGGGTTTGTTTACAGGCCCTGGCAAAGTATCGGTCTACGGACATGAGTCGGGGGTGATGCAATCAGAGACGGGGTCCTTGTCACGTACCCCGGTACTAAACTTTCATTAATAATTAAAACATGTTATTTCGTTACATAAATCGTTTACATATCAAAATACAAAAACATGTCAAAATGTGGATGCCAGTCTCCGAAACACTCCCCGTAGCTTATGCATCCATGCCTGTAACTCGTCAGCATCTACAAAATACCCGGCAACTATTATGCATACAAAAAGTCAGCGAAGCTGAGTGAGTTCTAGTTTTATAAATAAAATACTTTACTTTCTTTAAATCATAACCTTCGTAATCGTATGCGATCACACATTATACTTACACATTGATAATAATATTTATCATCTTCATCATCGTTCATTTCGTATGTTTCGTACCTTCATTATCTTTCACTTCAATCTGGATCCTGTCTCATGCAATACCCCCGACTCATGTCCGAAGACCGATACTATGCCCGGGCCTGTAAACAAACCCCCGACTCATGTCCGAAGACCGTCCGCTGCAAAAGAAATGTTTATTTTGAATATTTTATGCAATTACGGTCCAGCTATAAGCGTCCCAGGAATGGGGCCTTACACGTATTGAAGAATTTTCATCTTTCAGGCTCCCCTTTTTGTATGCTCCCCCTCTTCATGTGCATTCTTTGAGAATGATCAGGAACAACTTTTCCAACTCTCTATTCATGAGTGCTTCAGAAGATGTTGGAGGAGGAATCCTAGCTTGGTATCTTCTGTAAACTTGAGGAACAGGTTCTTTGGTCAGGTACTTTTCTCAGCTGATGATCGGCCATCATTTGAAGCAAAAATCTGTAACACAATCACAACCACAATCTTGCAACTTCCTGTCAGATCATTTCAGGTAACAAATAAACCCGTGTTTATCTGTGTGTGCAATTTCCCGTGAAATGCATGTGAAAATAATAACATTATAATAGCATAATCTGGAAGACTTGAAATAATTTGAAATGAGTATTTTATTTTACTTTGTTTTATCATATTACACCAATAACTAATTTGATCATGAGATCACATCCTCAAGATATACAAAAGCACAAAGATGTATTTAAACATCGACAAGTAAGTGAGATCACACTGATACAGAGTCTGGTCATAATGTTAAGTTTTTGAAAGCTAAAACAGTTCAAAAATGATTGTTGGAATATTTGTCCAATTTAAACCCATGCCTTATTCTTTTCAACGAGTGACCTGCAACTGATTTTATCATGTTTTAGGTTCGATTAGAGAAGCTCAGGTAACTCGGTTCCCACATACATCCGGCAAAGAACTTATCTCGTTATCAGGGCTTATTGAGTAATATGACTAACTCTTCTTGATTTTCTTATGAGGTTCAACAATGATCTTAGTTTAAGAATCACTGTGCTTTTATTTTAGGGAACAGATGATGAGAGCTCCAGGTCTATACTTACGTATAACAAAGGAGATGATCATCTAAGCGTGCTGATGAGAGCTTTAGGTCTATACTCACATATAACAGAGAAGACCATCACTCCAGGTCAATGCTTCCACATAGCAGAGGAGATAAGCACGAAAATGATTCTTAAGAGCTTACAAGAAGCATCAATTCAGAAACAAGGACGAGGGAACTTGGGAATAGAAGTAATCAAGGCAGAAGTCAGATACTCTCAACCCATTTTTGATGAGACTTGTAACTTTGTGCAGGCCTAAATGTCAGGAGAATAATCCTTTTCACTGAGTTTTAAAGCTTTAGTTAGGCTACAGAATCACTGTTTACTTTTTTTTCAGGTTGAGCCTACCAAGCATATCATATAATCAAACAGTCTTTTTCAGATTTTAGAATTTTAAGTGATACAGACATCTACATCAGTTACTATCATTTCTAATGAAGTACAAGTCATGCAAATAAGCATACCAAGAAGACATACTATCATTTCTCAGTCATCCTAAATCAAGTTCTTAGTTCCCATTTCATCTATACTAGCAAAGAAATTATTCCAAATTATACTAGCAAAAAGATGAGAAATGAAGTACCAAGAAAAATGCAGTGATTGTGAAATGTGTGATGTAATAGTGTAGATAAGAATCCAAAATATGGATAAGATACCAAAACCATAACCAGTTTGTTCCACCTCAAATTTAAATAAGAAACATTCTCTGTCGGTAAACCGGATTACTAACAATCCTCCTTAACTGTTGGTCCTTCTGATCGATATAACAGTGCACTTGATTGATAAACACAAACAAATCCCACTGATAACATAGATATCAATGATATTTGTGTAAAATATAGATCAAACACTATAAAATATGGATGAACAATAACGAACACCTCAAGAACATTCAATAAAACCCTTGTTTGATCTGAATTGATTGTTGAAGATATTACAAAGTGAAAGTCCCTCAATCAATGGCTCATTCAAGCTCTCAAAACCTAATTGTCACTAATCTATATATATAATGGGAAATCTATGGATGCTCATCGCTATTGTTCTATGATCGGATCTCTCATGTATCTCACGGCCAGTCGTCCTGATATTACATTTGTTGTGTGCAATTGTGCTCTTTTTCAGGCCAACCTGAAAGAATCTCATGAAAAAGCTGTTAAACGAATCTTTCGTTACTTAAAGGGTTCCTCCTGCCTGGGTCTTTGGTACCTAAAAGGATGTAACTTTGACTTACATGCATATTCTGACAGTGATCATGGAGGTTGCAGGGTCAATCGGAAATCCGTCTCTGGTGGATGTCAATATCTGGGAGATTGTCTCGTTTCTTGGCAAAGTAAGAAGCAAACTACAGTTTCTCTATCTACAGGAGAAGCTGAATATGTTGCTGCCTCCAGCTACAGTTGCCAAGTGCTGTGGGTACAACATCAAATGATGGATTATGGGATAAATTTTCTTCATACACCACTTTTTTGTGATAATGAAGCTGCTATTGGGATTGCCAAAAATCCATTTCATCATACTCATACCAAGCATATTGAAACAAGAATTCATGCTATCCGGGACGCTCAGGAAAAGGGTTTTATAGATATTATTCCGATTGACAAAAAAAAATCAACGAGCGGATATTTCACAAAAACTTTTGATAAACCGCGTTTTTATGAATTGATCTCTATGTTGGGTCTAATATATTTTTAAAACCTCTTTTCTTACCATAATATGTGTAGTTCTGTAAATAACTCCTTTTTGTTTATAAACTTTTATTGATAAACTTCTGAGTCTCATATGTCTTCACATTTTTTTTTGCTTGTTTCAACCTATATTAAAAAAAAGTCAAAAATTGGAGAGTGAAATTTCTTTTTGTGCTGTGGCTGCTAAAAACAAAAAGAAATTTCGGGGGAGAATAAAGATTTACTTTTTGTCTAAGGTTATTTTTGTCTTTTCAGGAACTTCATGGAAAAGAGATTTGAAGGAGAATCAATAGCATTGTTTGGGATATGCATGGTAGGCTCAGCCTGATATCAAAGTAAAAGTGATCCTATAGCTAAATTAAAGTCTAAGAACTCCATAACAAGGATTATCCTCATGATATCTCAGCCTGCACAAAGCTACACGGCCTTGTCTAAAAATGGGTTGAGAGTTTCAAATCTTTGCTTTGATGCAAAAACAAAATATAATAATATGGGTGACATATCTCATGCTTATCTCCTTTGCCTGGAGTGATGATCTCCTCTGTTACTCATCTGTACATTCTGATGATCTTCTCTGTTATACGTAAGTATAGACCCGAAGCTCTCATCAGCGAGATAAAATGATCATCTCCTCTGTTATATGTAAGTATAGACCTGGAGCTCTCATTATTTGTCACCAAAATAAAGACACAGTGATTCTTAAAATTAAGAATCATTGTTGAAAAATTTAAAAAAAAATTTCAAGCAAAGTGAATTATATTGCTCAATAAACCATGAAGAACAGGATTAGTACTTTGCTGAATATCTGTGAGAACCAAGTCATCTGAGTTTGATGAGCTCAAAATGGATCGATCTGTGATGATATATGAACACAATTCAATCTAAAACACACAAGTATTCAATTCAACACAAGCAAATCAACAAAAATTCATAGAGTTTTCATTGATTAGCATATAGAAGAATACAAAGTGTAGGAAACAGTTACAATACATCTAAATCTCTCTCTCCCCACCTACACAATACATATTTATGCTATATATACTAATCAATAAAACAAAGGAACATATTTACATAAAAAGTCACTATACTATGACAAAAATACAAAAGACACACAAAGTCAAATGTTAATCTTCCAAGAAGCATCTACAATACTCCCCCTAAGATTCACATGGTCTTCGGTCTTTAACATATCTTCAGTCTTCAAACTCTTTTCTTCAGTCTTTGTCTTCTCTTTTATCTTCAGTCTCCATGCTTTATCTCCAGTCTTCAGTCTTCATACATCAAAGAAGTCTTCAGGCTCTTCTTTAATCTTGAATACTAGCTTTTCTCTATAAAGTTCTTGTTCTTTTAAGGCTTTAGCAATAGCTGATTTGAACTTGCTAGCTAAGATGCCTTGCTCTGGTTTAGCTTCATTTGTTTTGATCTCCATCTTGTTCATCACTTCCAAAGTTTCCTTCGATAAACCTGCAATATCAATGTTAGCATAAAGTTCAATTTAGTTTGGATAGAAAATGAGTGCTTTTGGCAATGTACTCAGCATACTTACTTTTTCAATTCTTAGAGTGTGTTCCAGGTCACACTTAGACTTAGAGAGGTTAATTCTCATAAAGATATGCAAGAAGTCACTATTCTCAACTTGTTAACCTGACATATACTATAACCAGATCTCATTTGGCGTTTGTGCACATTGGCATCTTTTTACATCAGTGAGTATATCCAGGCCTGTAATCACTTACAACAAAGGATATCTCATCACTTTAGGTCTAATGACTCATAACAAAGAAGTGTTAGATGCATTAAATAATTAGAGCTCAATGGTTATTCATATCACCATCAGGTGTGAGATTATGTCTTAACAAGGAATCAATTTGAGAAATCAACACTACTCATTAGTTCTAAGATAGACATACATGAATACATGAGTGATTTAGTTTAATCACAAGAATTTACTTTTTCAGTCTAATTGCATAAGCTTACCTGCACATCATATCTGATCACGTCAGACTTAATCGAAAGAGAAGTGTGCAACTGATCATACTAATGTACTATCATTTCTCACGTATTGCAAAAACAAATTCATTCCTATATAATTAATAAGGAAAGACACTATTTTTGTGATTTTTGGTTTTATATTTTTATCTTTTGTTTTTCAATTTTCTATTTTTGTATTTGGTTTTACTTTTTCTAATAAAAATGCACACACAAAAATACAATCAGGCAATTAACTTTGACAGGTTCTCTGGCTGTGTCCTATTCATATAAGGGAGGGTTCTGATCATATTTAGACTCAATTAACTGAAATACTCAAAAACCAGTTTTTAAATGTGGTTAATAAGACCAATTGACTCTACCAAATACTCAAACCGTCCTGGTAAGAAGGCTTTAGTAAGAAGGTCGGCCAACTGTTTTTCAGTTTCAATTTGAATCAGAATGATTAAACCTTTTTCAGAGTTATCTTTGAGAAAATAACATCGAATCTCGATATGTTTTGTTTTAGAATGTTGGACAGGATTAGCTGTAATGTACATAGCAGTTGTGTTATCATTGTAAATAGGATTTTTAAGAAAGTTGAACCCGTAATCCAGCAGTTGGTTTTGTAACCAAAGGATTTGAGAACATCCTGCTGAAGCAGCAATGTACTCAGCTTCTGCAGTAGACACAGAGACATTTGTTTGTTTCTTGCATTGCCACGAGACTAATCTGGGTCCTAAAAATTGACACCCACCCATTGTTGATTTTCTATCTTGACAACATCCGCCATAATCACTATCAGTATACCCATGTAAATCGAAGTTTCCTTCGTAAGGATACCATAGCCCTAAAGGCGGTTTACCTTTAAGATACCTGAATATTCTTTTGACAGCAATTAAGTGGGATTCTTTCGGGTCTAATTGATACCTTGCACAGACACAAACAACATACATAGTGTCTGGTCTAGATGCAGTGAGATACATCAAAGAACCAATCATCGATCTGTATAATGTTTGGTCTACTGATTTTCCTTTGGATTAGGCTCAATCTTGGTGTTCACATCAGTTGGAGTTCTGATTGACTGACAATCTTGCAGCTTAAATTTCTTCAAGAGTTTGTCGACGAACTTCTCTTGGTTGATAAAAATACCATCTGCAGATTGCTTAACTTGTAGACCAAGAAAGAAATTTATCTCTCCCATAGAACTCCTCTGAAATCGAGATTTCATGATTTCTTCGAATTCATTGCACAATTTCGGACTTGTAGAACCAAATATGATATCATCAACATACACTTGTACACAAAAGAGATCATCAGCATCCTTCCTTATTAATAAGTTGGATCAATTTTCCCTTGCGTGTATCCATGTTGGATTAAGTGCTGTGACAATGTCTCATACCAGATTCTAAGGGCTTGATGTAGTCCATATAAAGCTTTGCTCAACTTGTACACACGATGTGGATATGTAGCATCTTCAAAACCTGGAGGTTGCTTCACGTAGACATCATCGGTGATAGAACCATACAAAAATGCACCCTTTACGTCCATTTGATACACTTTAAATTTCATGAATGAGGCATAAGCCAGGAAGACACGAATAGATTCAAGTCTTGCAACCAGAGCAAATACTTCATCATAATCAATACATTCTTCTTGAGTGTATCCTTATGCAACTAATCTCGCTTTATTTCGGATAACAATTCCTCGATCATCAGTTTTATTTCTGAATAACCATTTTGTGCCTATAGCATTTTCTCCTTCAGGTAAATCCACCAGATTCCACACTTCTTGTTTGCGAAACTGTAATAATTCTTCTTGCATAGCCTCGATCCAGCCATTGTCTTTTAATGCTTCGGAAACGTTTTTAGGAACAATTTGAGAAAGAAAGCAAGAGTATAAGCAGACGTTTGCTTGTTTTGATTTACTTCTCGTTATTCTCTCACTCAAAGGAACAATAATCTGAGATGTGGGATGTTTACTGTGGATACGAGATATTGGGATCTTATTTCCTTAAACATGAACATCCAGATTGGTTTGATTCAAGTTGGAAAGATGATGCAATAGGCTTGAAGAATAAGGATTGAAATTGGGAACTTGAGTTGGTGAGTTGAGAAAGTAATCAAGATTACCAGAATCAACTACATCACCAGAAATAGATGACGTTCCAGAATCAAGTTGTACAATTTCTGTACCATCATTAGGAATTGGTTGTGACATATCTTGGTTTTCTAAAACGGAATGATCATCATCTTGATGAGAATGATCATCATTATTAGACTGAATTATAGAATCTCTGACAAAAGAAAAAAAAGGATAATCTAGGCTTGAATCATCTACATCGTCAGAATCTGAATCATCGCTGAAAGAACCGAGATCCCCTTGAGTTTTCTTCTTACCTCTAGAATCAAGCAAATTAGATTGATCAAACAAGTTAGATTGAAAAGAGTTTGACAATGAATCTAAATCAAATAACCAAGCAGGACCATTTGACACTGATGGAAAAGAGTTTTCAAGAAATTTAACATTGAATGTTTCAACTATAACATTAGTCCTAGATTTATAAACTCGATTCGCCTTTGAAATAGATGAATATTCAATGAAAATCCATCATCAGATTTTGATTCAAATTTTCCTAAATGATCACTTGAATTTAGAATCATAACCGGACACCAAAAGATTTAAGAAAATCTATGTTTGGTTTCCTGCCAAACATTAACTCATATGGAGTTTTCAGTTTGTCTTTAACAATTAATGAACAGTTCTGAACAAAACATGCAGTTGATATTGCTTCATCCCAGAATGTGATAGGAATAGGAATAGCATCGGCTAACATGAATCGTGTAGCTTCAATCAATGTTTGGTTCTTCCTTTTAGCAACTCCGTTTTGTTGAGGAGTTTTTGTTGGACCAAAAGAACCAATGAGCCTGATTAGAAAAACCTTTAAGTCCCACAGACATTACAACAACTGAAGTAGTCTGCAACAGCTGAAGACATCACTGATAACAAGGTCTGAAGACAAAGTCTGAAGTGAAAGAGCTGAAGACAAAGTCTGAAGTGAAAAAGCTGAAGACAAAGTCTGAAGCTAAAGAACTGAAGACAAAGTCTGAAGACAAAAGCTGAAGACAAAGACTGAAGACCAAGTTTCAGATGTTGTCACAACAGCTGAAGAAGACCTCTTTAGTAGTTGTGATGGTTTCCTTTCAGTAGTTATATTTTCCTTTCAGTTCTTTTGTAATCAGTAGTTTTATGTTTCTTGTAATCAGTACTTGTAGTTTCAGTAGTTTTAGTTTCATCTTGTACTTAGCATACTCTGAGATGTTCTCAGTTTTTGTGAACATTCTCAGTAGTTTGCTTACTTTCAGTTGTTTGTAATAATTCTGTTAAATGTCACTATCAAGTGACATCAGCAGACGTCACATTCCTTTATATAAGGAATGTTGACCTAATTGTAAGGTGCGAAGCTTAGCGGCCGCCATACCAAAGCATTTGTGCATGAATGATATTATCCCTTTTGCAGAAAACCCTCTTTCTCTATAACCGTGTACTGTTCCATTGAATATCTATTGTGTTCTTGCTATATTTGTCTAATTCTTGTTCTAATTCCGCTGCGATTCAACTCTAATTGATCAAACTTAGATCACTGATCCTGTCAAATGGTATCAGAGCAGGTTAATCATTGATCGGTTTAACAATTGATCATTGAAACTGCTATTTCGATATCTAAAGTTTGATCGAATTAGCATATTTGCAAGAATTGGTTATAGAGATTGATCTTCTGCTGCTTCTGGTTATTCAATTTGAGTTTCTTCTTGGTTCATATTGAGTTTGTTGTGTTTTTGTGCTAAATCTGTTGAAACTTGATTGAATTGGTTTGAATCTGAGAATGACTACTCCATCTAATGACCCTCACAATACTGGCTCCTCAACCAAGCCTCCGATGCTGGTTAGGAGTGAGTATAACATATGGCAACGAAGAATGCTCCATCACCTGTCTGTTAACAGTTCAGGTTGTTGGACATCTGTGGTTCACGGTCCACACAAGCCTATGGTGAACAATCCGGAGACCAACCAAATGGTTCTGAAGAAGAAGGAGCAATACTCAGATGAAGATCGTAAACTGTTTGAGATTGATGCTAAAGCCCATGGAATTCTGGCCATGGCACTGCCTATTGAAATCTATTCTGGGCTTATGCATCATGAAACTGCTCATGACCTCTGGAATGCTTTGAAGGAACAATTCGGAGGAACTGATGAGGTCTTAGCAAACAACAGAGAAATCCTCGCCCAACAATATGAGACATTCTCTCATAGGAAGGGTGAGACACTGACTCAATAGTTAGAGCATTTCTCCTGCTTGATCTCTGAGCTGAAAATGGTCAAGCATGAGTATACTAACAAACAGCCAGATGAACAACAGATTCCTCAGATCACTGCCTGAGAGATAGGACACATACACCATTGTCCTACGCTCCAGTGCAAATCTGGATAGCCTATCTCTCACCCAACTCCATGGGAAACTGCTTACATTTGAAAGAGAGATAGAGCAGAAAAGGAAACTGGCATCATCAGGAAAGCTCACTGATGACTTTGTACCAGGGAACACTGCCTTGGTCGGTCATGAGTCAGAATATGCTGGATCAGAAAGCTATTATGATGAGCATATAGATTTCTCTTCAAACAGTTCTGATCATGCATTTGTTGGTGTTGACAGTCATTCTGGGTGTAATAGTGATAATTTATGCTTTATCATGGATGATTTGATGGGTATTGCTGATGATGATTTAGAAGAGATGGATATTTTGAGCCAAATGGCCTTGATCAATATCAGATCTCAAAAGTTCTACAAGAGAACTGGTAGGAAATTTCCAGGACTCTCTGGCAAAACCAAAGTTGGTTTTGACAAGAGTAAGTTGAGGTGTCACAAATGCCACAGGCTTGGGCACTTTGCAAGAGAGTGTAGATCAACTGGATCTAACTCCTCTGCACCCTTTGTGACCTTTCCAAGCAATAGTTCACAAAACAAAGGGCAACATCCTGCTAGTTCTGGTCATCACTCACAACCTCAATCTCCTGCATATTTTGTCCCTCAGGGTCCAATGCCATATCCATATCCCTGCTATTACATGCCACAGCCAAATCCAGTTCAAGTTCCTATAGCACAACAACCTCAAGCCCTACCTGAGCCTCAACCATCTCCATCACAATCTCAACCTCATCACAGCTTCTTCACACCAGGAGT
This sequence comes from Flaveria sonorensis, assembly GCA_025506505.1. Taxonomy (NCBI): domain Eukaryota; kingdom Viridiplantae; phylum Streptophyta; class Magnoliopsida; order Asterales; family Asteraceae; genus Flaveria; species Flaveria sonorensis. Next base: position 24,156 of record JACCIY010001778.1, read on the forward strand.
TGTTGACTGGAGCAGCTTACCAGATGATCTTTCTGGTTTCAATGAGCAATTATTTGCTGGTGCTGGTCAACATGGTGGTGAACATCCTTTTGGGAATCTTGCTCTCATGGCCCTGGAGTCTACTGAGGGTTCCTGCTCCAATGCATCATCTTCACAGGTAACCCAGGTATCTTCTGAGGCTAAAGCCAAGTTATGTTCTGAATCATGCATAGCTGCCTTTGTCTCTATTAGAGAGGCAAATGTAGCTTTAATCAATCAAAATCTTGAGCTTGAGAAAACTATTTCCAAAGAAAAGCTGAGTATGAGTCTGCTCTTAATGACAAAGATGATGAGATTTACAAGCTTAAATGCCAACTTAATGATGAAAAGGCTAAGGTAGAGGTCATACTTGAGAACCACAGAAGTCTCAAAGAGACACTTGCAGCTACCCAAGTTGAGTGTGACCGCTGGGTAACATCCTGCAAGGGATTTGAAATGCTTCTCAGCAAGCAAACAGCTTCAAATGTGAAGTTTGGAATAGGTTACAATCATACTGCACCACCTACTGATTTTACTTCAAAATCAATAGTAAAATCTGAAGGTGAAAGTAATTTCCAAACCACATCATCATGTGATTCATCCTCAAATGATAATACAAAATTAGAGGATGAAGTCAGTGTTAAGATCTCAGCAAATCAATTGCCTGATGGTTTAAATGCTGATAAACACATGAAGCTGAGCAATTCAGATGTTGTCCCTCAAAGTACTCCAAGTACTGAAGGGCAAGTCACAACATCTGAAAAGCATTTCAAATCTGCTGAAATAAAAGGATTAACAACTGCTGAGGAATCTATCATACGGTCTTTCAGGACGGATAGAGAACAGCTGAAGAACAAGTCTTCAGTTGTTACCGATCCTTCAGTACTTAACACAAGTACTGAAAGGAGGAAAGTACTGAAGATCACACCTTCAGTAGTTTCCACTTCAGCAGTTGATCAATCCAAGATGAAGAATAAGCCATGTGAAATATGTGGTAAATTCAATCATCTATCTGATGAATGCTGGTACAAAAAGGGTTCCAAACTCAACAGAGATAAGCTCATTAAAGAAGAGATTAATAAAATGAAAAATGAGTTTGAGACCAAGTTTGTACCACAGTCATCTCAAACTGATAAACCCAAGGCCTCACCAAAATCCAAAAAGAAGGATGGGGTTTATCAGAAAACAGCTATAGTGTTCCTCATGATAAACATCAGACTAAGTCTGTGAATTTCAAGAAGGAGGAATGGTGGGTCACAGGAACTCATCAAAAACAAGTACTGATGTGTCAAATGAGCTGAAGGCTTTAGCAACAAATCAGACACAACTTGTTATGATGGTTCAGCATTTGTTGGGGAGAGTTAACCAACTAGATGCACCTGTGATCAAACCACTGAAAAGGAAATCCAAGCCCAAATCTAAGAAATCCATTTCAGCACCATCTCCACCTTCATCAGCTGTTAATCATGAGAAACAAGTTATGGTTAAATCTGTTGATGAAAACAGACCCAAAACCAAAAAGGTTTGGGTCTCTAAAGCTAACTAGTTTCTTATGATAAATGCAGGGTTCTTCAGCATGCCAAAGAAGCATCTGGTATGTAGACAGTGGAGGATCTATGCATATGACTGGGAGCAGTTCTCTTCTTAATGACTACTCTCAAGGAAAGAAGGGATTTGTCTCATTTGGAAATGATGCTAAGGGTTACATCATCGGGAAAGGATTTGTGTCAAATGGAGAAATCAGATTTGATGATGTTAACCATGTGGAGAATCTCAAGTATAATCTACTGAGTGTCAGTCAGATGTGTGATAAAGGGCATGTTGCACTTTTCACAAGCCAGAACTGCCGGATTCTGTCTTCCAAAGTTCTGAGGCTGATTGACAAGGTATTGGATGAACATACTCTCCTGAAGGCCAACAGGATAGGAAGAGTATATGCCTTGGATTTGTCAAAGAAGATTGATTTAAAAGGTCATCCTTGCCTGTTCTCCAAGGCCTCTCCTCAGGAATCTAAACTGTGGCATAGAAGGCTGGGTCATGTTAATCTCAAAAACATGAATCAGCTGATCCACAATAGTTTAGTGAGAGGTCTACCAATAAAGGAGTTCCACTGTGATGAAACCTGCACTGCTTGTTTAAAAGGAAAACAACACAAAGTTTCATTCCCTCCTATAGAAGAACCAAAGTCCACTGCCTGCTTGCAATTACTGCACATGGATCTCTTTGGTCCTGTGAGAGTAATGAGCATGGCAAAGAAGAAATACTGTCTGGTAATTGTGGATGATTACTCCAGATTTGTATGGACCTTCTTCTTGCATTCAAAGGATGAGGCTGCTCAGACAATTATTAACTTTGTGTTGTATGTTGAGAAGCAGTATTCCCTATCAGTCAAGTGTATAAGAAGTGATAATGGAACTGAATTTAGAAACCATACACTTGATGATTTCTACCTTTCAAAAGGAATCAAGAGGCAGTATAGCATCCCAAGGACTCCAGAACAAATGGAGTAGTGGAGAGAAGAACAGGACCCTAATTGAAGCTGCAAGGTCCATGTTGGCTGACTCTGGTTTGCCACTGACCTTTTGGGCTGAAGCTGTCAACACAGCATGCTATGTGCAAAATAGAGCTTTAGTGAATCAGAGGTTGATGAAGACTCCTTATGAAGTTCTACATCATTTGGCTCCTCTAATTTCATTCTTCAGAGCATTTGGGTGTCCTTGTTACATTCTCACACAAAGGATCAACTCCAAAAGTTTGATTCTAAGGTGGATGCAGGGTATTTTGTTGGGTATTCATCCACTTGCAAGGCTTACAGCAGTGAAGTTCAATGAATCTCCTAAGGACAAAATCCCACAAAACCCGTGGAGTTGTTTGATCTGGACATACTGCAATATGTTCCTTATCAGCCTCCAGCTGTTGCAGATCATGTGAATTCATCACCTTCTGCAGCTAGTCATCCATCTGGTGGTACTGATGTTGATGATGATCCCAGTACTCACCTATTCAAGTTTAGTGATCAACTGCCTGAGTCTACTAAACTTGATGTTCCTGTAGCTTCAGTAGCACCATCCACAACAAATGCTGATGAGATTTCTGAATCCTCTACTTCATTTGACTTGCCATCTAATACTTGGTTTCAAGAATCTGGATCAACATCTGTTGCTGCTGAGCGTGCTACAAACACTTGCACAGATCTCATAGTGTACCAAGAGCTGAAGAATCACCCAATGTCTCAAATCATTGGTGATATCAATGCTGGTGTCTCAACTAGAAGTCAATTGTCCAACTTCTGCTTCTATGCTCTCTTCATCAGTCAGCAAGAGCCAAAGAACTATCATATTGCATTAAGAGACAATGGATGGGTTGATGCCATGCAGCTTGAGCTTCTTCAGTTCAAAAAGCAGCAAGTGTGGGAACTGGTTCCTCTACCCCCAGGTAAGTGTGCAATAGGCACTAAATGGGTGTTTAGGAATAAAACAGATGAAAATGGGCAAATTGTCAAGAACAAGGCCAGACTGGTTGTCCAGGGGTTTTCACAAGAAGAAGGTATTGATTATGATGAAACCTTTGCCCCTGTAGCCAGACTGGAGGCAATTAGATTGTTCTTAGCCTATGCTGCATTCCACAATCTTAAAGTTTTTCAAATGGATGTCAAAAGTGCATTTTTATATGGTAAAATAAAGAAGAGGTTTATGTGTGTCAACCACCAGGTTTTGAGGATAATAAACATCCTGATTGGGTGTATAAACTTGATAAGGCTCTTTATGGGTTGAAACAAGCTCCTAGAGCCTGGTATGAAACACTGTCAAATTTTCTTCTTCAGAATAATTTCACTAGAGGCTCCATAGATAAAACTTTGTTCATTAAGAAATGGGGGTCAGCATAAGCTCCTTGTTCAAATTTATGTTGATGATATTATTTTTGCATCCTCTGATCCACAGTTGTGTGATGCATTTACAAAGTTGATGCAACAAAAATTCGAAATGAGTGCCATGGGAGAATTACAGTTCTTTCTAGGTTTGCAAATCAAACAAAAGGCTGATGGAACTTTCATTCATCAGTCAAAATACACAAAGAGTCTTTTGGAAAAGTTTGATTTACAAAATGTAAGCCCTGTTCTACTCCCATGTGCAGCACCACACAACTGGATGCAGATCAGAAAGGTAAAGCTGTTGATGAAACACTTTACAGATGTATGATTGGGTCCTTGATGTACTTAACAGCTTCTAGACCAGATATTATGTTTGCAACTTGTGTTTGTGCTAGATTTCAGGCTGCTCCTAAAGAGTCTCATTTGATTGCAGTCAAGAGGATCTTTAGATATCTGCAAGGTACTCAATCTCTAGGTCTTTGGTATTCCACTGGGCACTCTTGCAAATTAGTTGCTTTTTCTGATAGTGACTATGCAGGGTGTAAATTAACTAGAAAATCAACTTCTGGTGGATGTCAATTCCTAGGCAACTGTTTGGTTTCTTGGCAGAGTAAGAAACAAACATCTGTTGCTACATCCACTGCTGAAGCCGAGTACATTGCTGCTGCAAGTTGTACATCTCAGGTACTCTGGCTTCAGAATCAATTATTGGATTATGGCATTACAGAGACTAAGACTCCATTACTAATGGATAGTGCTTCAGCTCTTTGTATTGTCAAGAATCCAGTCCAGCACTCTAGGACCAAACATATTGAGATCAGACACCATTTTATTAGGGATTGTTTTGAAAAAGGTCTGATTGATCCAAAGTTTGTTCCTAGTGCTGATGAGCTTGCAGACATATTTACTAAGCCTTTGGACAGTTCAACTTTCCAAAACCTAGTGTTAAGGCTTGGTATGCTGCAGCTAGAATAAGTGACAACTACTGATGATCTCAGTCAACAAGTACTGATGAGCATTCGTATACTATTGTCACAAATAAGTACTGATAAGTTCTTTTATCCTCAGTAGTTTTCATAACTACTGAAGACTAAATTACTTAAAAGTACTGAAGTACTCTATCTGTTGAAAAGAACTGATGTGGTTACAACTACTGATGTAGTTACAACTACTGATGTCAGTATAACAGATAAGTACTGATGACCAATGAAACGTCTGAAAATCAGACAAAAAGTCTGATAAGTGTTGAGGTCAGAATGAAACAGCTGATGAGCTAAGAATTGACGACAACAGCTGATGAGAAACTTTTCTCTTCAGTTGTTTCTACAACTGCTGTTTCACTTCATACAACTGAAGCCAAAACCATGTCTTCAGTAGTTTTACAACTACTGATGACTAACACCAAATCTTCAGTTGTTTACAACACCTGAAGCCAAAACCATGTCTTCAGTAGTTTCACAACTACTGATGACTAATACCAAGTCTTCAGTTGTTACAACTTCTGAAAGTTAAAACCAGGTCTTCAGTTGTTTTCAAACAACTGATGACAGCACCAACACTTTCAGTCGTTTTATATCAGCCTTTTCTTACCCTATAAATACCTAAACCTACTTTCAAACGTTTCATTAGCCTTTTATGTCCTTCACTCTCTCAACAATGGCGACCATGAAACTAAACCCAGACACAACTGTGTTGCCTACCTCTCGAAATCGGCCTTTTGGAACAAATTTGATAATGCCATCGATCTTATGGTAGATTCCAGTACCGAACCGCTTTTCTTCTGAATCCTACCATATACCCCGATTCCCTAAGCCAATTCTGGACCAACGTCTCTGTGCAAACTGGTGAGAATGATAGCAAATCACTCTCCAGTCGTTGGTTAACCAGAAACAGGTGGTCATCACTCCAGACATCATTCGACAAACCCTAAATCTACATGATGCCACCTGTGTCACAGAATACCCGAAAGGCACAACTGATATGTCTTTCATCAATAACGGGTATGAAGGAGACTTAAGTGCTACCACCATTCTGAAGAAGCACTTCCATGATGCTGAACGTCTTATATTCCACATGGTGAATGTCTGCCTTGCATCAAAAACCTCCTCATGGGATCAGATGTCCTCCCCGATGGCAACAGGTATTATACTCTATCTTTGAACGACAAAATCTAATTTTTCTGAGATAGTTTTCATGGAACTAAAGGATCTGGCTTTGAAACCTGTGGCAAAAGGGATATTATATCCCAGGTTTCTCATGGCCATAATTTTAAATCAGCTAAAATCAGACGGCCTTGTTGGCCTTGGAGTCCCTGCTCCGGCTGTATTGCCTGAAGTATACTCCAGGCACAACTCTGACCCTACACTGAAAGGGGCTGCCGGCTGCTAAAACCCAAGCAGCGGGAACCACAGCCTCCACTTCCAGATCCAAAGTCCCACCAAACCCAACACCAAAAAGCCCAAAAAGGCTACTCAGGGAGATGAGTCCCCTGAGGATGCCCCTGTACCACCAATACAGGAAACACTTACTGGTTCTAACCCCCCAGTAGTGTCAAGACTCCACCAGCCCTAGCCGCTCAGGCATCCTCTCAACAGGATCCTGATGCAACCATAATTGGGGATACCACAATGCTGGAACTATCTCAATTGAGAAGGTTACCATTGAAGAGCACCAGTCACCCCGGGTGCAATCTGCTTCAAACTATCTCCAAATGCAACCGCCCCTCAAAGCCCAACCATTATAGGCACAAGTGCTGAGTCAGCTGCATTCCTCTCCTCCTCCCAGAAACCAATTACAATGGGGAGAACCTAACAGCTGAGGAAGAGGACCAAAATGCTGCTGATAACCACAGCACAGGGGTTATAATGTTCAATCTCCCCGTTGTAGAGAGGAGGTTAGACACATCTGGTGAGGCTGCCACTTCTACTGATTCAGCAAATGAACGGGATGCAGTTGGACATCCCAGACCTCACCAGAGGGTCTGCCGATGAAGGACTCAGTCTGAGGCAGGAATGGAAGTCCCCAGAGAACCAAGAACAAGGGGCACATGCTACAACTATCTACAATCAGGGCATGTACATCCTGATTCAATCAGTGAGGTCAGGTGATTCAGCAAAGACTGATGATGACCTGGGCTTTTTCTTCTGATGTCTTAGCCCATAACACAATCCTTGAGGCTGAGGTGAGCAGACTCAAAGAACTGCTTGCCAAAATGTCTCAGGATCAAAGTCCATCTGCCCCAATAAACCCACAGATGGCACCTTCATCTGAAGGTTCACCAAACACTCAGCCACTACACTCACTGAGCACAGCCACTGCTTTTTTGGCACCACCTCTCAGGGACAGAACCCCTCTGAGCAGATTTGCTACCTTTCAACATTCCTTACCTCTCATCACTCATCAATGAGATTGTGCATAAAGCCATTGATGAGAGGATCTCCTCAAATCTACAAACACTGTTGATGATGCTGTGCAAAAGAAGCTTTCTGCATTCAAACCCCTGAACCCAATGCACCCAAAAAGGGGGAGTCTAAGGCAGTGAAAGAAAGAAAGAGAAAGAGAGTGGAAGATGAGAAACAACAAGAGAAAGAAAAGAGTTAGAAAAGGAAAAACAGCTGATCACATACAAGAGAAAGAAAAGTGCTGAAACTCAAAAGCCTGATGAAGAGAAATCATTGGAAGATCTGGTTAAAGAAGCTGATGAAGCTCACAGCAGATCAATGGACAGAATAATAGACCAACTCTTCAGACAGGCTTTGATACAGCTACATTAGACACTGAGATCAGAAGGCTGGAGATTAAAGAGATACAAGAGAGATGGGCCAGTTACAGTGTGATGGAAAGGGAGAGTTGGAGATAATGATCAGGTTTATTGCAAAATACTTGGGAAGATCATTAATTGAGATTAAATCATGGACCAGAGACAGTATTCTGGCAATAACCACCAGAATCTGTGCTTCTGAAGCATTCAATAAGGGTTGATTATCGAAGCCTTAGATGAAGCAGGTGCTGGGAAGAGAACTGATATGGCCAAGCTTTCCAAAGCCAAACTTACCACAAAAATGCTAGATCAGCCTTCCCAAACTCCCACTCAAAACAACCAACCCCACAACTCTCCAAACCAATCCCTAAACCTAAACTTAAACCAACTCAACCCTCAAAACCAACTCCCTTACCCCAAAAACCACCTCAAACCACATCCAATGATGCACCCAGAAGGAGGAGAAGGGTGTTGAGGATGGAAGAAGAAGAAGAAGAAGATGATGAAGAGACAGTCTGCCAATCTCTGTTTTCTAAAAATACCTGAGCCCAGAAGTCAACAAATGATCACACCAGACTTTCAGAGGCAAATGGTGAAAGTTAAGATTGAAGAAGAAGAACAGCAGAAACAGCACGATGAGCAACTTTTGAAGATGGTTGACAAAGAGTTTCCTCAGTCATCATCTATACAAGCCATGAAGAAACACGCTCAAAGGCTGTATGCTCTCAGGCATACCTTTCAATATCAAAAAGAGAGAGTAAGGATTTGGCCAGACCCCAGGTTAGTTCTAGAATTCATAAGAAATCCATACCAAGTAGATACAATGGCCAAGTGAGAAAGACCATAGATGCTGTTATTATGTTGGCCATTGTAGTCTCACCCTGGGAGATACTTGAAGACTTCAAGAGAGCCTACAAGTCAAAGATGACCCCTCAAACTCTAATGGAGAACAAAATGGTCAAGAAGGGGTTGTTATACAAGAGGCTTGAAGAGATCAAGAAAAATGAACTCCAGTTGTTATTAGAAGGGACTCACCCAGATGAATTTGCTTACAGAGAGATAACAACTGTTGAGTTGAAAAATGGAAAGACAGTAAAGTACCTATCAGAGTACTATGGCCCAGAGTTCTTCTTCGAAGGAGAAGCAGAAGAACTCACTAAGGAGGAACAAGTTGTTCTCCTTGAGGCCTACGTCAGAGAGTCTTATAGACTCATCAATGGGAAGTAGGTTTCATGGTTGGGATAACAGCTCTGTGTCCAGTTCCCCAAGACAGAGTTCCCTTCCATCCTTTGACATTCACATCTACTGAAACCTGTTCCCTGGCCTGTGCTTATCTGATATCTCTGAAGCTGATCAAGAGAGTATTTCTGCCAAGAATAAGTGGGACCTCAATAAGCTTAAAGGTTTTGGCTGCATTGGTTCAGGGGGAGTTTGTTGGACCAAAAGAACCAATGAGCCTGATCAGAAAAACCTTTAAGTCCCACAGACATTACAACAACTGAAGTAGTCTGCAACAGCTGAAGACATCAACTGATAACAAGGTCTGAAGACAAGTCTGAAGTGAAAGAGCTGAAGACAAGTCTGAAGTGAAAAGCTGAAGACAAAGTCTGAAGCTAAGAACTGAAGACAAAGTCTGAAGACAAGCTGAAGACAAGACTGAAGACCAAGTTTCAGATGTTGTCACCAGCTGAAGAAGACCTCTTCAGTAGTTGTGATGGTTCCTTTCAGTAGTTATATTTTCCTTTCATTCTTTTGTAATCAGTATTTTTGTTTCTTGTAATCAGTACTTGTAGTTTCAGTAGTTTTAGTTTCATCTTGTACTTAGCATACTCTGAGATGTTCTCAGTTGTTGTGAACATTCTCAGTAGTTTGCTTACTTTCAGTTGTTTGTAATAATTCTGTTAATGTCACTATCAAGTGACATCAGCAGACGTCACATTCCTTTATATAAGGAATGTTGACCTAATTGTAAGGTGCGAAGCTTAGCGCCGCCATACCGAAGCATTTGTGCATGAATGATATTATCCTTTTGCAGAAAACCCTCTTTCTCTATAACCGTGTACTGTTCCATTGAATATCTATTGTGTTCTTGCTATATTTGTCTAATTCTTGTTCTAATTCCGCTGCGATTCAACTCTAATTGATCAAACTTAGATCACTGATCTGTCATT
>JACCIY010000356.1:0-21322 GCA_025506505.1 Flaveria sonorensis
GGATATTATCTTGCCAATTAGATATATTTGAACGAGGCTTGTTTGGAGACAACCTTTTCATTTTCGGACACCAATAAACATAAAGATTCAAGAAATCACAATAAGTGTCTCAGAGGATGTGCTTTGTGTGTGCTCACAAGTCGTCAGGTTATATTTTGAGACCTTCACGAACACATCCGACGAAAATTAAAAGAGTCATGTATGCTTACATCATATTACACAAAATGATCTTAAAAATGAAAGTATGCTTTATGTTCAATTCATGAAGATGAGCACCCCTCTGTGTCAAGATGGTCTAGAAGAATATCAGACTGCTAGTGAAATATCAGAAAATATTAAGTTCGATTGGACCAATTTGGTATGGTATAGCTACTCAAAAAAATGCTCAAACCTCACCTAATCTGTTTTAAACATCAATTTAATTTCTCTAACATCTCTAGCTCTTTGTCATACATCTTAACAACCCTTGTAACAAAGAATACTATAAAAAAAACGGTTGACGGAAATAACAATTGTAGTGGCGGTTAAGCAGATAAGGTAACAATGGATAAAATAATATTAGTGAATAATGACTAGGAAGCAGCACAACATATACATGCCATAACAAATATCCTACAATAATCAGTGCAACTGATACAAAACACATATATAATCGATTAAGTCGTATGGTGTGGAGTAATTATTAAATATGTGAGCCCGTGACTCCGGTATGTAGGGGTGTTTCACAGTTGGATATCCGAGTTTCGGATATCCGAAATTTCGGATACGGATACGGATAGTGATTAGGATATCCGAAATTCATTTTTTATTTTTTTATTTTTTAGTTTTTTTACAATAATAGACATATGTTATTATAAAAATAATATAAAAAACCAACTCATATCATAAAAGTTTTAATATACACTAAAAAAACTCATATAAAGTAAAATTATGTCTCAAATTTAAAAAAAAAAAAATTAGTTTGTGGATAATCGGATATCCGATATCCGAAACTTTTGAAAATCACTATCCGATCTAATCCGAATTTTCGGATATCCAAAATTGGATATCCGATTCGGATATTTCGGATTCGGATTTTTGGATTTTCAGATCGGATTCTCGGATTCGGATATTTTTGACATCCCTACCAGTATTTTCTAGGTTTTCTTGTAATTTCTATATATTATAATAATTATTTAATAATATTCATCTAATATTACCATCTTACATGTTATAGAGTTTTATGATTTGTTACCTTTTTGCCGCACCACTACGAATGATATAAACCCTAGCTGTCGCTTACGAGTTTAAACCTTAGGGAGGGCAGCGTGTGCCACCATCGTTTTCGCCATCCTCCAACCTCCATTTTTTGTTTCGTTTATTTTTGTTTTTAGTTTTCAATTAATAAAGTTTTATTCCGGTTGAAGACTCAAACCACTTATCCAATTCTTTTTTCAAGACGTTATATGTCTAATCACCGCCACCATCAAAACCACCATAGACCAAAGCTGATTCTAGCTTTTCTTTCTTTTTTGCCATTATTAGTATTTTAGTCGTACCCAAGACCATAGTTGAAGGCCACTTATCTCAGCTATTGTTTGACTGAATATTTTTTCTTCTTAAATCTACAAATCTCATCTTTTGATTACGGATCTAAGAGATTATTGTCTGACCACGGTAACCACCTTGTTTTTTAGATCTACGGGTCATCTTTTGATATACGGATCAAAGAGATCATCGTGTGGCCTCGGTTACTAACCTTGCTCTATTTTTACTTCTAGATCTATGAATCTTCTCTCTTGAAATGTGGATCACCACCTGCTTTTGACGACCGGACTACAGTACATTGCAATCCTTTCGTTGTGAATAACTAGATGGAAAATCAAGCAAATTTGTTGAAGTACAATCAAGCAAAACAAAATATGATGAAGCACAAATGAATCAAATGACTCAAGAATAATTGTTAATCAAATATGACAAATCAACCAAAAGGTTCAGAGAACACAAATTCTTTAATTAAAATTCAATTAACAAAACTCCTAACAAATGAAAGCAACCCTAATATTTATATTAGTTTCTAACAACTTTAAAATAAACATGAATAAACCAAATAAATAAAGATACGATAACTATAAATAAAATTCTTAAATATTTTCAAATCTTTGAATAATCTTCAACCTGAATTCTATTTAATTATATCCCAAAACGAGTTCAAGTCTTGAGTTGTCATCGGTATCATTCTTAGAGAAAAAACTCGTTCTCAATTTTCACTCAGAACCACAACCACCTTTGAATTTTGATGGAAGTAATCATTAATTAGCCCACGAGGAACATACAAAATTTGATTGGATGACAAATCAGTAGGTGATTTACCATACAATTAATCTTCCCTCTTGCACCCCTTTCAAACTATCGTATAGCTTGATTACATTAGTATCCCGTGCGTTTACACGGGTTATATAAATAAATATCAATAAATAATAATTATTGTTTATAAATATAAAACAATACTTAAGATAAAATATGGTTATAATTATGTATAAATATCTATTTAAGTAAATAAATAATAATGTATTTGTCGTAAACTTTGTTTTATAAAAAAATTGTGCTTTTTAGATATTTTTTTAAGAAAAATGAACTTTCTTAAAAATTCTTTGTACTCTGTATTTTAAAACTTTTGTTTTAAAAAAAATATAGGTTTTTACATTATCAAATTATACATTTTTTTTAATTTGAAAATGGTATGAGTAATATTATTAGTATTCAATATTATTATTAATAATATAGAGAAATTAGTAGACGAGTCTTACAATTGTATCACGTCTTATCTTAGTTTTTCTTTGTAGATAGATAGATAGATAGGCTAGAAACCATTTATTAAACGGTTATAGTTAGTAATAAACATAAAAAATTACAATACTATATTTTATTTTAATATAAGATATGATTAAAATTATATATAAGTAATAGTTCAAGAAATAAAACAATTATACTATTTTTAACACTCTTATCTAAATAGTTTCATTTTTAAACATTCGTTTTAAGATTATAGTTTCATTTCTTTAAAAAAGACCGTTAAAAATATTTGCTTCTATAAGGGTTTAGTGTTTAGAAAATTTCATACTATATAAAAAATATTTATTATTTTATTTTAATAAAATGTTGGGATTTTAAATTCCTTAATAAAAATATATTTAAAAAATTAATTTGATTTTAAAAAATCTAGATGAGATAAATATATCAATTAATAAAATTAATTTTTAATAGGAGAGAGAAATTAGTTTATGTGTTTGAATTACTATAGTACCCTTTTAAAGAAAAAAATAAATAAAGGATGTATAAAAAAAAACAAGTGGCAAAAATATGAGTTAAAAGAATGATAATTGACAAAAAAAACTTTGTTTTATCAAATACAATAGATTTTGAATTGGGTATATCCTTGTCATGTATTCTTGGATGGTGCACGATAATTCCACTGCCCTTAATTCCATCTTTATTATCATGAGAATTATTTTTTAGACACTATTCATGATTCACATCTCCAATCAATATTTGAAGATTTTTAGAGATATGATATTCCAAAATTACCGATGAAAAATTCAAACCTTCCTCCACCTTGTAAGCTTTGGTCATCAAAATTAATTGGATCATCGTCCACCGCCATACACATCTTCGGAATATCGTCGACCACCTTGGTATGTATTTTGGCTAAGTCTTCACTCTCATATATATGCCTTTATAATAACAAGAAAGGCTTAGACTTATGGTAGACTTGTCCTCGAGACTAAAGTTCATGGTCTCTAGATCATGTACAAAATTGTCTTAACAAGGATGTGAATGATAGATAAGACCGTCATGGTTAGGATGCTCCTCATCCCCAGTCAACTCGTCCTCGATGGGTTCTTCCGGTTCCATTTCCTGCCATGTCGATGATGCCTCAAGATCTGAATTGGATCCGTTGCTTGAGTCTTCGGATCTCGTATTGTAACTCGAGGTCTTGAACTAGCCGTCGGAGTCGCTTGATCTTAAAGTCACTGGGTCGGGATCAACTCTTCCATTGCCTCGGTTAGCGGTTCTAGAACAAGAGCGTATTCTCTTCCACGTCGAGCCATTTGAAACAAAGCTCTGATACCAAATGATGCAGAATTGGAAGCAATCAAATGGCTCAACAACAATTGTTAATCGAAGACGATAAATCGAACAAAAGATTCAAAGAATACAAAGTCTTTTATTAAAATTCAATCAACAAAACTCCTAACAAATGAAAGCAACCCTAATATTATACTAGTTCCTAACAAATTTAAGATACAATAACTATAAATAAAATGCTTAAATATTTTCAAATCTTTGAATAATCTTCAACCTAGATCCCACTGAATCTTATCCCAGAACGAGTTCAAGTCATGAGTTGTCATCTGTATCATGGACATGTTGACAAAGTTTGGATTTTCGAGTCAATCGAAACTTATACTTGATCGAACCATATTACAATCTCAATGCTATTGGTTTTTTATGTTTTCCTATCTTAACTTCCGGTTTACTTTCATTTTGACTACATGGGAATATTAGATATAAGAGTTTATTGTATAAACCCACATGCCTAATTAGGTTTTTAAGCTTACTTCTAATGTCTATTTATTGTAATTGAACTATTCAATAATATTCATTTAGTATTTTATCATTTTATAAAAATACTCATTAAGCACAAAAGAAACACAGAGAGACACAAACTCGTAGGTCTAAACACACACACACACACACACGCACACGCACGCACGCACGCGCACACACACACACACATACACACACACACACACACATACACATACATACACACACATATATATATATAATATATATATATATATATATATATAAACTTTTTTTCCAACATTGCAAGTCTAATAATAATTTGAATAATGACTAAAAGCATGGTTGCAAAACTCGCCATGAGCTGCCAGGTCAGTCGACTATGGAGTTGCGAGTACTCAATCAAGTCGAAGAGTACTCAGACGTGATAAATTTTAAAGAAATTAGTTTTTGGGAAATATGTCATAGATCATAAGATTACTAATATACATAAAAATATATATGAATATCAATATAAATCAAAAGGATACATGTTCACGTACAAAAATATTTTATATTTAATATTATAGACGTAGTAATCATTTGATTATCATCTTCCAAGGTATCTCCATAAAAAATAAGAATCCAACAAAAGTCGATGAAAAACAGCGAAAATAGGTGAAAAATTTATGAAAATCCGAGTTGGCCGAGTTGGATCGAGTTTAACCAATTTCTAGTAATATTGACCGAGTCGATGAAAGCTTCTCGGAACCTTGCCGAGTACCGAGTACTCGGCCGCCTAGGCCGAGTTTTACAACACTGATAAAAAGATAAAATGAAAATCTTTATTAAACAAACTTGTTTTGTTACTCGAGCACGCGTTGCGCGCAAGACGTACGGGTTAAATCGAGGCTTAGATAGATGCACATTGCTTAACTATCGCATACAAATTTTACTAAAAGGCTCGGAAATGGATTTTCGTCATGGCTGCAAACATCACATTTACCATACCATAACAACAAACCCTTTTGGTATCTCCATGACTCCACCACCTATCAGGTGAAGCCAACCAAATTATACAAGAAATGAGTTTCGTTAGCATGACCATAACTAACTCGGTAATGTATTGGATGAACCAAAAGGCGTCATCATCGGCATAGCATCAATATCGTATTACATACTGATATTAAGAACCAAAACAATCTCGGATGACTTAGGCTAATTGTCATAGTTATGATAAATGATTAACATATCAGAAAGAAAAACAGCAAGGTATAAGTCTGCTTTATTATTAAAGATGTCAACGCTCTGGCTTTTTTCGGGCTCTCTCGATAAGTTATGATGTTTACGGCATTTAGGCAAGAATAGGAGTCATATGATTTTTGCATTCGTTTGTATGATCAAGGGACGAGGAAAATGAAGTTCTAAAGGAGGAAAAAACTAAAATGTCAAAACAACTCAATTAACCCAAGAACATAGAGAGGCTGTGATGGAGCCAACGCACACACCATCGGAAACATTTTAATATAGATAGTATACACAACATGTAACAGCAAAACTTGAAGCAACACCAAAAACTTTATTATGCTGCCAAAAATTACCCATCATAAACCACTAAATTAACATAGCACCGCAAACGTAAAGCATATTCTATGTTTATTACCTCTGTTCTACTAAAGATAGATCTAAGCGATCATGTGTCTGTGGGAGTTGCATCATAATTTGGGAGAACATAACCAAACTAAATCAAATTTTAACATCGACATTTTGTACTGATTTCAATTTGTTTTATCCCTTTTGTTCATATTTAAACATTAAAGAGATCCATTGCATACCTCGATGTTAACGTGGGATTGATCATCATGCTCATGAGTTTGTGAAGACTCCGTAAATCCATTTTAAGAACACACTTTGATCTAGGTCAACAAAGCAAATTAAAAGGCCACTAAAAACACACAATTACAAGTTAGTTGAAACTAATACGTTTAATCTATGGCACCACTACGGAATAATGTTCTAATACCATTATAAATTACGTACAATTACTATATATTTTCAATAAGTCTATTGATTTTCAATAAGTCTTTCATACGGAATACTATCAATATATGTAGTTTTATTATAATAATTTATAAAAAAGATTGAAACATCGCCTAAAAGAAAGTTTCCTTCATTTGCCCGTCGTTTTACTCTGTTATCAATCTTGACATCATCTTCGGCAATTAATGATTTCTATGTCTAATTTCGTAGACTTTTAGTTTTTACCTATCAATCTATTCTAATAAAAGAATGTTTTAAATTGCTACTTGTCATAATATTAGAACTCTTAAGCTTAATTTTCCTGCTTCTCTCTCATATTAAATATTTACATTAACTATTAATTATATTATTTAATTCTTTTTAGATTAAAATGGTTTTTAATAAATTAAGAAAGACTTCTTTTTATAAGTGTAATTTTTAAAGAACCAATCTTTGTATAACATAAGTAATTTTTTAAAATATCAAACTTTTTTAAAAATACAAAATATTTAAAATCAATGTTTTTAGAAATTAAATTTTTTATGAACCATAAAAAATTAAAATTCAAAGTTATAATAAGAAATTTTTAGAAAATGACATTTTTTTAAAACATTTTGATTTAGAATGAATTTTTTAAATTTTTTTTAGATAAAAAAATTTAAAACAAAAGTTCAAAGAAAATAATATTATTGTTTTTATTACTTATAGTGATTACTCATACGTAGTTTTAATAATATCATATTTCAAAATATTTTTATAATTAATAATTTTTTATTAATAATTATTTAATATTTTATTTATTCAACTTGTGTAATACACGGGTACTAACTAATTCTGTTATATTGTACACCAGTTTGAAACCCGTGTCATGTATGAATTAATTAAAATACTAAAGTACTAATAGTATTTTATTAAACTTTAGTTTTTAAAAAACTTTTGTTTAACAAAATGCTTTTTAGTCATTTCAACTTTTTTTAATTTGATTTTTAAACAACGTCGTTAAAAAAAGTTCTTTGTATTAAAAAAATATTTTTATTTATTTTAAAAACTTACGTTTTTAATAAAAATGTGTATTTTAATTGGAAAATGATATAATTAATATCTAATTTAGCATTTAATATGATTATTAAATTGTTAACTTTTTATGCTAGTGACATATGACATAAAGGGTATAAGAAAATAACATGTGGCAAGCAGGGTGTGAGGAGATACCACGTGACAAATTTTTATTTTGTTTTATTAGAGAAGATGCTTTAAAGTTCTTTATTATTATTAACATTATTATAGCTTAGTCTAATGATAAACAAATAAGATTTACTAAAACAAATTAAAGTTAAAAAATATTAATATAGACCAATCGTTAGATTAAATATATATCTTAGATAAAATTCCACGTTGTTCTTTTACAAGACACACTCTAAAACATAACCTTGATCAACTAATTAAACAGAATGAAACGTGGGTTGCTTTTGGGCAAAAAAATGTATGGGATGCATTACTCTATTAAATTGGGTTGATGGTATCAATCTCGGTGAACTTGTCAAAACTTTCGGGTCTTCATTTTAGGCCATAATCAGTTGTTACGAATTTAAGATGACACCTTAATGATACAAGCTTACGGTGTCAGTGGCGGAGCTTGAACAATCCCGTAGGGGGGGCGAACTCGATATTTATATAAAAGTTTACACTACGGACTAAAATTTAACACTACCGTCGAAAAAAAAGGAGAGGTGGCGCCCCCCCCCCCCCCCCCCCCCCCCCCGGTCTCCACTATCCTCCGCCACTGTACGGTGTCTCGATCAGTTGGTCTGAAATATGTTAGCGTTTGAGTATAGAAGTTTAAACATATATCCATCTGGAATTTAACACACTTGTAGGATGGTCTAAGTTGCAAGACATCAGAGCTTTGGTCGAAATTCAGGTAAAATGTTTGTGAAAACTCTAGTTCACATCAAAATTAATACTTTTTTTGTTACAAGTTATTAGTGATTCAGGTAAGCTAGATATAATTAAAGGATTTTTTATTTGTGTGGTTTGGTTACTTGAGTTGTATTTGTTCATATTATTGTTCATTTGTTCTAACTATTGTTGACTTTGTATAATTACTATATTACCTTGTTAGGATGATTACCTTATTTTGCTATAATATTATAGAAACATGCCTTACAAGCTAAATGAAATGATCTAAATGACGCTAGACTTAACTTATAAGACAGATGCATGTTGAGATCTATAAAAGATTGAAGAAACACAAGCAAAACTGATGAAGGACCCATCGCATGTTAAAGGTTTGATAATTGTACGCTTGCATGCAAACAAAAGAGGGGTACATGGCAACCCTTGATTTTTAAGGATACCTAGCTCGAGCCACAAGTGTGTACTAACTCGTTGTTGTATACTTACAAAAACCAGCGAGAACAATGAACTGCCATCGTGCTTCTTCACTTTAGTAGCATGTAGTAAGATTTTCTTATCAAGAGAGAATTAAGAACAAGGAAATTGTATTGAAGAGTAATTGTATTGCTCGATAATTTTACAAGAGAATAATAGCCTCTATTTATACTATTGTACAATGGATCAAAATAAGAAAACCAAGCTGTCAATGGCTGTAATTATTAAGAAAGAAAACCATATATTTGGGCCTTTAAACTTGGGATATGACGAGAACAAGAGATAATCTTGCTGATCCCTTGATTGTAAAATATTTTTATTTCTTTTTTCAACACGCCCCCTCAAGTCGAATCGTGGGATCTCCAAAATTCAACTTGTCCAAACACTTGTGTAGGATTCTTTCGTTAACTGACTTTGTTAAAATATCAGCAAGTTGGTTTTCTGATCGCACAAAGGGTAGAGTAATGATCTTTTCTTCTACCTTCTCTTGATGAAGTGTCGATCTATCTCTATGTGCTTCGTTCGATCGTGTTGTACTGGGTTTTCTGAAATTTGGATGGCTGCTTTATTATCACTTATAATCTTGCTAGTTTCTTGTGGTGGATATCCTATTTCAGTTAAGAGTTTTCGCACCCATAGTACTTCGGTTAACCCCCTTGCTATCCCTCCGAATTCAGCTTCAGCGCTTGAAAGAGCAACTACCTTTTGTTTTTTGCTTCGCCAAGTCACGAGATTTCCACCAACCAAGGTAAAGTATCCTGATGTTGACCTTTGATTGTCTTTATCTCCTGTCCAGTCTGCATCAGTGTATAATTGAGTTTCTAGATGCCTCTTAGGTTTGAACAAGACTCCATGACCAGCCGTTCCTTTGAGATATCTTAGAATTCTTAAAACTACATCCATATGAGCACTTTGGGGCTGATGCATAAATTGACTCACCACCCCTACACATATGCTATATCAGGTTGAGTGTGTGAGAGGTATATCAGTTTTCCTACCATTCGCTGGTATCTTTCTTTGTCAGCTAACTTAGCTTTTTCCTCCAAATAGAGCTTTTGGTTCACAATCATAGGAGTATCTGCAGGTTTGCAATCGATTATTCCAACTTCTGCTAGTAAATCAAGAACATACTTCTTTTGACACATGAAAATTCCCTGTTTTGATCTTAGAACTTCAATTCCAAGAAAGTATCTGAGTCTCCCTAGGTCTTTCATTTCAAACTTTGTAAACAAATTCTTCTTTAATTTGGCTATTTCTTCATGATCATTACCTGTAATAATCATGTCATCGACATAGATTATTAGACAGGTTATGAGGTTGTTTCTCTGTTTAAGAAACAATGTATGATCAGAGTTACTTTGCTTAAAACCATAGTTCTTCATGGCTAAGGTGAACCTGCCAAACCATGCTCTAGGAGACTGCTTCAAGCCATAAAGGGATTTTTTTAGAAGGCATACTTCCCTTTCACAAAAGTTATTTGTGAACCCATATGAAGCTTCCATATAAACTTCTTCTTTAAGCTCTCCATGTAGAAAAGCATTTTTTACATCCAACTGGTGAAGAGGCCAATCTTTATTTATGCTATGGAAAAAAGAACTCTGATTGTATTAATCTTTGCGACTGGAGAAAAA
Source organism: Flaveria sonorensis (assembly GCA_025506505.1). Classification (NCBI taxonomy): domain Eukaryota; kingdom Viridiplantae; phylum Streptophyta; class Magnoliopsida; order Asterales; family Asteraceae; genus Flaveria; species Flaveria sonorensis. The sequence goes on from JACCIY010000356.1 coordinate 10,590, forward strand.
TTTTCCGAGTAATCAATCCCGTATGTTTGAGTGTAGCCTTTAGCTACTAACCTCGCTTTATATCTTTCAATTGTACCATCAGGTTTGTACTTAATTGTATAGACCCAACGACATCCAACTGTTTTCTTCCCTGATGGCAAGACACATTTATCCCAAGTGTTGTTTTTTTTCAAGGCTCTCATCTCTTCTTCCATTGCATCTTTCCAGTGCTTTGACTTTAAGGCTTGTTGTGTTGTTAGGAATTTCTTCAGCATATAGAGGTGAGGAGAACGCCTTGGCTTCCCTGGAAAGGTTTCCTTTGGCTATGTTAGCAACAGGGTATCTACACCCTCGAGACTTCCTTTTTGGAGAGTATCATTTAGGTGGGACTCCCCGATTTGCCCTAGGAGGCAACTCATATCTTCCCATTGTATCATGGTTTGGAGAATTTTCCTGTTCCTGTATACTGTCATCTTGTTCTGTTGTTTCATTAGTAATATTCTCAGTAGTTTGATAGGATCAAGAGAAATATTAGAATCAGGTGGAGTAGTATTACTTACCTCATGTATCAGGTTGGGAGCAGTTTCTTGGGTGACACTAACATTCGGGTCTTCTGTATGTGTGGAAGGAGGGGACTCATTTTGGGTACTGTGGCTTCTCCCTTCTTCATATGTCACATATCTCAACCAACTCAGTGTGTCAAGAGATTCTCTCTCCCCCTGACCATTGTGTTGGGAGGCCAAATAATACTCGGTTTCAAGAAAATCACAGTTCATAGTGGTGAACATGTGTCTGGTTTTTGGATTGTAGCATCGGTATCCCTTTTGATCTACTCCATATCCAACAAAGACGCATTTTTCAGCGCATGGATCAAGTTTAGTTCTGCTTGACTTAGGTATATGGATGAAAACAGTGCATCCAAAAATTCGGGGTTCAAGAGTAAGAATGGGGGGAAGTTTTGTGGTTTCTGAAAGGACTTGTAATGGGGTCTTTGTTTTTAGGATTTGAGTGGGCAGCCGATTAATAAGATAAGTGGCCGTAGCAAGGGCTTCTGGCCAGAAAAGCTTGGGAACCTGAGATTCTATTAGAAGGGCCCGGGTTATTTCTAACAGTATGCGGTTTTTTCGTTCGGCGACACCATTTTGTTCTGGAGTATGAGTGCATGTGGTTTGATGAATTATGCCTTTGGTTTGGAAAAATTGTTTCATATTGGTGTTAATAAATTCTCCTCCATTATCTGATCGGAAAATTTGAATGTTTTTATGAAATTGGGTTTGGATCATGGTGTAAAAAATCTTGAATTTTTCAAGAACTTCAGACTTATTTTTTAATAGATACACCCAGGTCATTTGTGTACAATCATCCACGAATATCACAAAAAACCAAAGGTTTTGTCCCCTAATAACTGGAGCTGGACCCCATACGTCTGAGTGGATTAATGAAAAAGGTAATTCAACCCTTGTGTTACTTGGTTTAAAGGTTTTTCGGTGACTTTTAGCTAAAACACAAGTCTCACAATGTGTCTTATAATTTGAAGGAAATAAATTAGGAAATAAAATATGCAAATAGCCTGTGGATGGATGCCCCAATCTTCTATGCCATAACCAGGCTTCACGTTCTGCTGTTCCATGAGAAAGCATTGCAGTACGACTTTGAGTCACCTCATCCACATAATACAACCCTTGTCTTTCAGTGCCACGCTCAATGATTGCTCCCGTCCTGATATCCTGTAAAATACTAAATGTAGGTTGCATGAGGACCGAGAAATTTAACTCCTTTGTTACATGACTTATTAATAAGAGTTTATGTGACAAGGAGGGAACATAGAGAGAATTAGAAAGTTTAAGCGTTGGAGAAATTTCAATTATTCCCCCGTTTTTCACATTCATTGTTTCTCCATTTGCCGCTTGTATATATGATTTTGTAGGCTTGGTTGATGTGACAAAATCCGATAATTCGTAACTCATGGTGTCAGTGGCTCCGCAATCAAATATTCATGATTGTTCTTGTTTTCTTCCATTATAATTTTGAGCTATAAATGCCGAGCTACTAAACTTGGGGTGTTTTTTGCAATTTGTAAAACTTCTTTTTATAAAGTCATTAAAATTGGTGGCTTCTAGTATTCTTGGATCTCTAGGGGGTAAATTGTAATTAAACAAAGGATAAGACTGGGTTTTTGAGATGTCTCTCTCAAACCCAATACCTGTAGACATCGAGAAGCCCCCATGCTCTTCTTCATCATGCGCCATAGCCACTCCTCCAAAGCCACTGTTCCGATTGTTATTACAGGTGAAAGAAGCTTTCCCTGTCTCCAGTCCAGTATTTTTGTGCCCTTGTGACCGTCAGACCACCACTCGGGATCCGACAAGCTGAAACATTGCTCTTTGGTATGTTTTGTCATACCACAGAGTCACTTAAGGTGAGATTGTCTCTTGGTTGGAGGTCCAGTTTTTTCCCGTCGGATCGACGGTGACCCTTTGTTACAAGCCCTACTCCTGTTTCAGAGGCACTTAAACCGGCTGCTATGTCACCTGCATCAATAGACGTTGCTCCCAGAATAGTTGGTGAGCGGACAGCCGCGTAGGCTGCCTCTGCAGTTGGTAGAGGATCCAGCCGAAGAATTTCCCTTTTAATGGGGTCATATTTTCGGTTTAGGGCTTTTAGATTTTTGACTAGGTTTGGATGTCTTCTGGACACTTCATGGGATTCGGATCGTTTCGGTCAATCTCGCCCCAAATCCCTTGTAGTGTAATCCAGAAATCTTCAAGGGAACTTTCATTCTGTTTGATGTCGTTAGCTTTAACGTGAAGGTTGAAAGTCTGCAACTTGTCTCTACCGACTTTGCTGTGGGAAACTCGGTTAGGTTGCCCGCAAGCGCTGGTTCAATGTTCTGTATCAGCCATGAAAAGACGATTAAGTCGTCTTGTTCCCATTGTTCGTAAGTTTCATGATTTCGATCTGGTGGGTTTGAAGTTAAATGTTTCAGCAAGTTTTTTGACCTTCCGCCTATGGCGACTCGAATCATCCGGGTCCATGGTGCATAGTTTTGACTAGAAAGCTTCAGATTGATTTGTAAATTATCGGACAGTTTTGGGCTCTTTGGTTGGGAACTTTTGAGCAGATTTGCAAGTTGTAAGGTGAGGTCATTACCCGAGCTACCTTCGTCCGTCATGGTGACTCGGTTATGACTGATTATGATGTGGGTAGATGATGAGCAGATTAAAAACCATGCTCTGATACCATCTTATCAAGAGAGAATTAAGAACAAGGAAATGTAATTGTATTGCTCGATAATTTGACAAGAGAATAATAGCTGTCAATGGCTGTAATTATTGGAAGAAAGGAAACCAGGGCCTTTAAACTTGGGATATGATGAGAACAAGAGATAATCTTGCTGATCCCTTGATTGTAAATATTTTTATTTCTTTATTTCAACAGATTTCTCCTATATGATCTACTTGATACTCATGGTGTAATTATGCAAGGTTCTCACGACCCAAAGACTAGTCCTCCACATGGTTTTTAGGAGTATGCTAAGATTACAATGAAAGATAAAAGACAGAAGATACGAATATAAGTTATAACCACGTGATAAAGATGATATGATTAAGACAAGTATTTAAAGATGAATAATGCAGGGTTAATGATACAAGTAATGCGATTGTTTAAAACGACATGCATGGACGCGTTTAGTATGAACTACTTGACGATGTGGTGTTGGTGTGAATCTTTACTTATTAACTTATCAAAGGAATAAATTAAGGATTCAAAGAATGTATTTTATTATTAAAATATTTATTTGTTTATAATCTTATAGCTTCAAAGCAGCACCTGATTCAAATAATACAACCAAACCACAAACAATTACCAGAATCTACTCTCCAGTATATTTACTTGAGAAAATAACTCAAAATCAATGGAGATTCAGTGTTGGTATGTATGGGTATTGGTTGTAGGGGGAATATGGGGTTGTGGTTTTGGTGTGGATTGGATGAATTGAGAATAGGGGTGAAGGTGGGATATTGGTGGAATTGAAAGCACCAATTGAAATGGGTGTGTTGGAGGTTGCATGTGGATCACGAAATGGGAAAGGAGATCCACAAATTGAACAAGTCTAGAGTGATAAAGATGGTTTGTAAGCTGACTTTGACATGGAATAGCCAAGGGAAAAACATACTGGGAGGATTTTGGATGAAGCTTGGATGGTGAGTACGGTTTAAGCCATGGGTAACATAAGCAACCAAAGGGCTTGGTACTCACAACGGTGTGAAGTGAGAGATACCAAGAGATTGAAAGATTGGAATAAGGGCTTGGTACTCACCCCCCGTTGTCCAAAAAAATTGAGATGAGAGGGTTTGAAATATTTTTCAACAAGCTTTTTAAGCATGGAAAAATAGGGAAACGTCCGATTTATGGCGCATGGGGTAGAGCCATACGTATTTGGTGTGAAAGTCAACAAAGATACATAGTATTGGTAATCATCAATTTTTTTTGGGTGGTCTCCAAACATCTGTATACATAAGTGCAAAGGTTTTGAGGTCACAAAAGATGTGTCATGAAATGGATTTTAGAACTTTTATGAATGAAATGATTCACAGTGAAATTGAGGAGGTCAACAATTTATTTGATGGAATACATAAAAACTTGGCAATAGATTTAAAAGTCTTGATAGAGGGATGGCCAAGGCGATGATGCCAATTGTGAACCGTGACCGTGTTGACTGAGGAAAGGATGGAGATAAGGCATAGTACACGTCATGGTCGTTCACTCCCCGAAGTAGAGGCGCCCCCGTGAGAAGATCCTTCACAAAAAAACAAGTAGGAAAAAATTCGATAGAAATTTGTTAGTTTTGCATAATTTTGCAACTGAAACAAGATTACGACGTAATTTGGAACACATAAACTCTTGTGGTAGGGAAAGAGAGCGAGGAAGATATGAAAATACTAGTATGACTAGTATGAGAGATTTAATACCGTACCATCACCTAGAACAATTTCGTTGGTTCCACCATAGTTCATTGGATGTTGCAAGTTGGAGTGGTCAGATGTAATATGGTGGGATGCTCCACTGTCAAGGAGCCAAGCGGGTTGGATTGAATGGGTTGGTTCGAGTTGTCGAAGTGTTGACTGTAGGGCCTGGAGTGACTTGAATGTGTTTCATGCAGGAAACGGGAAGTTTGTGACACTCTTTGGTGTCATGGCCATTGATAGAGCAAAATTGGCAATGAGAAGTGTTTTGATAATTGCTCGGAGTAAATGAGCCTTGTGATTTGGACCACTATGACTGGTTGAGACGATAGCCCGAGCGAGACTCGTGATTGGGGCGCTGATTGGAGCCATGTTGCTCCATGGGGTGGTTGTATTGAGAGGATCCATTCCGTGAGGATTATGTGTAGTTGACCGTAATAACCTCACTAGGGTTTTTGTCTGTTTCTTTCAAAATAAATTATTTTTCATAATGTTTGGAATGTGTAATTGAGGTTTCTCTAGCCTTGATAGCAGCCATAAAATTATTGAATTCGCTCTAATTGATTAACGATGTGAAGCATCACGTCTTCAATGGAGATAAGATTTTGAACCAAGGCAAGTTCTTCTCCGCATTGAAAACAATATCGCGGAGAAATTCAGAGACGGTACGAGACCCTTTTGGATGGTTGTAAGTTTTGATTGAGAGATATGATTCTAGAGCAGGAAACTGTTGTTAATCCGGCTCCAAATCTCTCGAGATGTATCTGTGGATAATATCAGCAGTTGTATAGCCTTCGTATAGCTGCCAAGGCGAGTGCTGATTAGGATTTGATCTTGTCGGTACCAACGAGAGTATTCAGCACTGGTTTTCGTTGGGGGTGCTGAAGAGTCTTTTGATAAAGTGTTGAAGGTCATGCCTGATTAGGGTGGAGGTGATTTGTTTTCTCCATACCATAAAATCAGTGGCGGTGAGTTGAATAGGAAGTGGTTAGCGGCGGTGAGATGTAAGATAGTAGAAGCAGCAATCATTGGCTTTGGTCATGGTGAGGAAGGGGGCTGGTTGGAGCTTTGCTAAGTGGGCTTCTTAAAGGAGAAAAATGGCTCTAGATACCATATAGAATGTGATTTTTGTTATGTTTTTATTACATGGGTAAAGCAGGGCTATTATATAGCCATTTACAAGAGAATTTATAGGAATAAATAAGGAGTATATTACCTCTTTGACTATCTATTTTTTCGCAAAACATTCATGAAGGAGATTGAGGAATTGGGGAGCAATTTACGGTATTCATAATAAGTCAAACCCATTTGTTGTGACAATAGCCGACATAAGTGGCGGTGATAAGTGTCCAACCTGATTTTGGGCTCGAAATTTTTTTTTAGAAACTTTAGTGGGCCACACAATGATCACAAGCCCATAAAAAGGGCCCAATAAGATTAAGCTTCGAAACGTAGATAGATACACACACATACCATAATGGGCTTGGGCCCATCAAACTTTAAACCGGTCATTGGACTACGGTGTTAAATGGGCTTGACCTACAAAACCCTAATGGGCCATTGGGCCATGCTATGATAATGTTCATGAACTACCGACATTAGTGGGCCTTAGGCCCCGTGCCCTAATGCAATTATTTACCAATTAGACTTTAAAACGATAGGCGGTTAAGATGGAACTTAATACTTGGCTATCTAAATTTTAGATAATAAGAACACAAAATAAACGCAACCGAACACCGAATATTATTTAAAGAAAATATATGAACCCCAATTACGTGAAATACCAAAACTAAGTATTCATCAATAACTAAAAACTATATTTTATTAAGCCTCAACTCTAATTAAACACATAAAACTCTTGCAAGACAAACTATATACAAAATAAAATAATTATAACATCTATAAACTAAACAATAAACCCACCAAATACTTGCACCCTAATAATAAAATAAAAAATAACATTACATCAAATAAATGTAATAAAATAATTTGTTCCACTCACAACACACACATAAACCCCCCACGACATACATACATAGTATACATATATATACGTCTCGACACACAAATATATATATATAATATATATATATATATATATATATATATATATATATATATAGATATATAAGATATATATATATATATATATTATTTACGTATACCCATGCATGCATACGTATAAATATACGCGCACACACACACATCACGGTACACACACACACACAACACCCTTTACACACACACACACCACCCGTTACACACACACACCACACACCCCCGTTTGGACATCACACCCACACCATATGGTATACACACACCATACATACAATACATATCTCGTTTTTTTTTTTTTTTTTAAAAAAAAGGGAATTTGGTCAAGTCTTGTCACCACCCAAACCCATCCAATCCCACATACCTACCCATGCAGTCCTGATAACTTGCACACTTGACCAATATCTTACAAGATCAAGCAATATCTTGCAACACCCAAGAAATTATTCTCCCAATCTCCCTCTTCTCTCCCTCCTTCTCGGATGAAACAACCCCAACCACACCACCCTTCCATTCTCACTACTACAAACTATTCTCTCAACCTCTCTAGCTCTCCATACCATCTTCAATTTGAAACACCTCACCATCTTATCATTCTAAGACTTCAAGGACTCTCAAGAATACACCAAGTTCCAAAACTTGGAACCCTTTCAACATCGACCCCACACAAGCAACCACATTCATCCAAGTTAAGATAACAACACATGAACACACCCACACACACCCCTTCAAGTTACATCTTCCATTTTCATTCAACTTATGACCTGTACTAATACAATACTTTAGTCAGACATCTTCCATCATTCCAAGCTCATCGGCAGCCCACGCATCTCTCCCCACCTCACACTCAAGTACCGTACTACCTGAAAACGCGTGAAATATCGTTTTCGTCATGTTAGTGACACAACCAACCCCATGACACCCCCAACACCTTGTGAAACTTTAAAACATTTCATTTTCAGTAAGTAAAAGATATGCAAGTAGTCTCAAAACCCCTTTTGCTCACAGCATGGTTTTAGTAAATATAGCTCACTCGAAAACCCGTTTTTTTTTTTTTTTTTGCAAAAAATGTAAAAGTGTAATATCTAAGTCCAAAAATTTTAATCTAAATATTTCTAGAATTTTTAGAGACTATATTAAGTTAAAAATAAAGTTTCACAATCTAAGCCTATGTATTCACATTTTTATAATTATACAAAACTTAATAATATGTGATTTGAGATAAATAAAAAATAGGTTGGGGTCTAGGTTACTGAATTATAGGGGGTTATTTAGAATTATTTATGATATGAAAATATTTTTGAAGGGGAAAATCAGACTAAAACACTTAGAAATTCAAAACCGGGACTTAACTGACACTTAACGGAACTAACGGTAGACTTAACGGAACATCAAATATGCATAAAATCGTAATATAAAAAATTCAGGTAGACTCACCAAAAAAATAAATGCCTAAATTTAATTTCATAATTTATAGAGCTTGTTTACTTGGTAACAAAAATATAAAATTTATTCGTGCTAAAAAGATACAAATATACAAAACGTGTCCCTTAAGCTAAAACCATGAAAATCCAAACCAAAATGTTATTCTAAGTATAATAAAAGTATTATGGTGACCTAGTGTGACCAAAGTGGACCGAACCCAAAAACCCCTTCAAAACAAAGCCTCGAGCGTTAAAATTCTAAACCCGCCTAAAGCAACTTAAGACTTGAGAATACAGTAGATAATGGCCTAATAATGATAAAAATAAGCTAAAACAAAATATATAATTTATGAAAATTTTTATGAATTTATACAAAATTTAACGTTAATTTAAATAAAACTAAAGACTCACTAGAAAGAAAAATAGTAAATAATTTACAAAAAACCTTTAAATTAATAAAACTAATATGTTTCAGTAGATTATGACCCACAAACATAGAGACAACTTAAGAAAAAGTTACTAGAATAATCAAGCATACAAATACATTACCAAGCACACACCCGAAACGCGACCCGAACCACGTTTAAATATAAAACACCCAAGCACCAACCCTGTGGCCATAATATTTACATTCCAGAAGCAAATGATACCCAAATAAGACAAAATTTAAATATGAATCATTATATGGACCACCAACGAATCCAAGTGAGAAACCTCTAAATATAACTTCATAAAACGCCTAACCCGAAAACAAACTCTTGAAACCGTTAGGGAAAGACCCAATGGCATAAAACCTAATTTACTAGAGTAGTTTAATCCACTTAAAATAATAAAACCCATTATAAATAATTAAAGTGCAAAATTCAAACATAAGGGTTAAAATTGTCAATTTAGCAAAGTTGAGGGACCAATCTTGCCAACAAACTAAACTTTACTGTTTGAAACAAATATTACCTATACCATTAGTATAATCTGGAATCATGATTAATGACCCAACGGCCAACCAAACTAACCTTCAAAGATATGAACCAAAATTACACACATGTAATATAAAAGCGCCTAATCGCGTAAGATAAACCTGAACTAGAGGGTTGGGATTAGATAACTGATTGAAATGTAACTAATGTATATAAAATAAACTAGAACCTCTCGGTTGGTAGCTCTGTAGACCACGAACCTTACTTCAAAAACAAGCTAAGGTGAGTCTCATAACCCTTTTTTTTTTACTTAAACTATTTTGGGGGTGGAATAACAATCTGTAAAATCATTATTATGGTGCAATAGTTACTGTTCTTATCCTTGAATTTGACCACAATCATTACTCTATTGAGAGCCACGTAGTTGTGATAGTACTATTTGGGAAATCCCCCGCACACAATGCGCCCTAAGGGCAGGGAAACCCCCATGAGATTTAATAATCATTGTGTCACAAATTAATTCAGACTATATATGCTTAGCAGGCACACTTAAGCCCATAACAATAAGGGGTATGGGTTAGGGATGTTCTAGCACTCGGGAGGGTCACCCGGGTCCAGGTTTGATTGTGATACTTTCTTTTGTGCACCGTTACTATTGTTATCTATTTTGTGAATTGCGTTAAGTCTTGTGTTATAACTTATGAGCTCACTAACATTTTTTGATGTATTTGGGTGTGTTTTCAGGAGAAGAATGATTTTACTAAGTGATCATGGATAGGAGTTGACTTAGTCTAACAATTGGAGTTAGCCACCACCATATCCATTTGTTAACTTTGGGAGACAATTTGTTTAAAACTTATGTATTTGAGATTAGACATATTTAACAAGTATTTGTATTATCATGAATGCCATGTAGGCACTGAATGATTGGGTGAAAATTATGTAAGTAACATTATTTTCACTGCATTGTGTTGGTATCCAATCATCATAGCCGGACCCCGTCAACAAAGTGTGACAGATAAGATGTAGCATGGTATATTGTACCATGATGCGATTTGGCACCCGTAAAATGCTGTTTATTTCGTTTATTATTATATGTGAAGTCGTGATGATACTTAAAGATGGGTCCTCATTTGGCGTGGTTAGTTTTTGGATTCCAGCTGCAACGGATTACTTATTCCGAGCCTTAGAATTATAACATACTTCGTAAGACGTATAGTGTTTACTTGGGTTACCAAAAATTATCGTTAAACTACGTATCAAATGAACATAACTGCTTTTTGGTATTACGTCCTGTGAATACATGTATGATAGAGTTATATAGTGAAGACATGTGCAAAAACGCGAGTTGGAATGCTACTAGCTGACATACAAATTTTAAAGCCAAAACT
>JACCIY010001506.1:0-41331 GCA_025506505.1 Flaveria sonorensis
TCCATATGACCTCTTCTGATTGACTATTTTCATAACCTTTGACAAGAATCACCGATTGCTTCACATCTTTCATTTGTAGAGTCTCAAACTCCCGTCTTAGTCCCTGTAACTGACTGTTTTCACTTTTGAATATCCTTGAAATTCTGTTCTAGTAGTGTCCAGGCTTCCCTTGGTGAAGTCACTGCTGCAATTCGAGAGAATACTTCATCATGTACCTCCTGTCGATCAGGGATAGAGCCTTAGCATCATTCTTTTTTGTTTCATGAAATCGTAATCGGTCTCCATCATTCTGTTGTACCCAGTAGATACGATGTCCCACAGATCATGTGACAAGAGAATCGTCTTCATTCGTATACTCCAGAACTCATATCCTTCCCCTTCGAATACCGGCAATGGAGTTGATGAAATACCTGGTTGATTCGTAGTTGCCATTATTCTTCTTCAACCCACACACACAACCTGGCTCTAATACCAGATGTTGGCACAAAGGTTTCACTCTTACCTCACAATTCTCTCTTTCGTATTTAGAATAGAAGTGGGTCACAATCACATCATTTCATTGACATACTACTGAAATACAAGAACAAGGAATAAAAAGAACTACAGACTCCATGATACTAAAACATATGGACAAACTAACCCACTAAAACCACTATTACATAACACCACGATGCCTAACTTCGTGACCCATGACCATACATACTAACATGCATCATACATAATTAACCCCATGTATACGTAAAGTAAAAACCATAAAGACACATGACCCAATTTTGACTATTATGAATTACTTCAACATAAAATACTGAAATTCTCTAAAAATTAACATTATTACTAACTATTAAAACACTAATCGCTAAGCAGTAAAGCACATGTACAACTTCGTTATGCACACTTGTGTCGGCATAGCACAAGTCAAAGTTGGACTCTACTCTATGCTCAGTCTGTTCTGCATCGCAATTGTGATCAATTCTTTCTTCAGTGACTTTCTTCAATTTTCATAGACAGGTTCATTTAGCTCCTGGCAGTCAATTCAACTTTCAAAAATAATCAAAAGGTCATTAGAAGATGATTTTAAAGTAATTGGGAATCAGGTAACTATATATATTGCTCTCAATGTTTTAATTTTGTAAATTATCTAGAAAAATTAGCCATCTGAACTTTAATCCAATTGCATTTTATGACACTTTCAGTCCACTTTTATGGTCTACTGCGGTCCTTTATCTGTTTGCCAATGTTGAAGGTTAAGTTTTATGTTTGTACTTCTTTAACAGATGTCCTTTTTTACTAGATGTGGCAAAATAGGCTGGTAATGTAACGGGTTAAATTGAATAATATTTGTATCAGTGGGTTGGGTCAGGTCGGGTCCCCACACCTTATGGTTAATTTTTTGATAATAAACTGTGTCAAATATGATTCATAACTACATTATTTCAATACACATCTAATCCTTGGAAGAAATGATTCGAGGTTGCATTAACAATTGGTGGGTCATGTAGTGGGTAATTCTGTATGGTTGACCCGAAAAACAATTAATAAACAGTTTGTGTGTCATGTTTGATTACAAAGTTATATCATTTCTATAGAAATATTGTTCTTTGAACAAAATGAGATTTTTATGCTTTAAAAATGGGCGGCCGTGTAATGGGTCAAAGGGTAATTATTGTATGAGCTGGGTTGACCCGGTATTTGTCCAATATTTTCAGTTTCATATACAACTTATGTGTCAAATATGGTTAAAAATTATAATATTTTACTAAACATCTAATTCTTTGAAGAACATGATTTAGGAGGTTAATTTTATGAAGTAAAAATACACTTTGGGTGACTTTAAGCTGGTACGACCCATTTGACCCGCTTCCTAAATGCCTCATGGGTTGACCCTTCATCACTAAAAGACAAACCAGAAGCAACACATTTGGGTCAAGATTGCCACCTCTAGTTTTACTGATGCATGTGCATACTGCAACAGACCCTCACGAATTAGTCATTATTCTTATCACAGGAACTCACGCAATGATTTGGCTATCTCTATTTCCTGTTGTCGTAAGGACTTATTTATTAGTTGTCTTCATTTCGTATGAAAATCAACTTATTACATATTTTATTATCGTTTTACTAGCGGAAGGAAGGATAACTAACTGTTATTTATTTTTTTTTTTGCTAAAGATAATCTTAGCAGTTGGAACAAAGCTTCAAGGAATTATAGCACAGATGGCTACTGAAATTCAAGAAAGACATGCAGTTGTACAAGGAATACCCCTTGTGCAAGTCACAGATAAACATTTTTGGTTTCTAGACCCCTCACTAATTCTATATCTTATTCAGCTCACGCTCTTCATGGTATTTACCACGTTTTCTATTAGAAAATATCGGTTATACTAGCTGTTACATGTCCTATGCTAATTCTTGAATTTCCAACAATGTGAATAAATTGATTGGATTGTTGTACCATGTCATCAAGATGATATAGTACAACCTTGGTGACTAGAAGGGTGATTTCAACCATTCATAGATAAATTTAGGTCCATTTGAGTTATATTTTATCTCTAACGGGTCAATTGAAAAATAGCTTGAAATGAAAGGAGTCAATGGGTCGAAGTTCCTTGACATAGAACCTTTTAAATATTCTTATTCAAGAAATTAGTGATTATTGACAGAAAATATTTTGACAATCGTATTTGGCACACAAACGACGCTACATTATAAATAGGAATCATATTTCACACACCTACTACACTTACAAATGTTTAAAAAATTTAGAGAATAAAGTGTTAGCGGCTCAACCCAACCCAATGTAAAATTGCCCCTTTTGACCAGCTACCCAACCCGTCCTACTTTTGCAGTGGCCTTTTTGCAATAAAAACTTTGCAACTTTAGTAATTTGGTCACTGTGAATTGTGATTTTTGTTTTTTTTTTCTTTCAGAATTCTTTGAGATAACACACTTCTTCGGATATGGGTAACACTTTCACTTTCTTTTTAGCTATCTTACACAAACACACATGTGCACTCACACACCCATTACTACGAAAGTTTTATCGACCTTTTAACGTCTTATTGTTTGCTTACAGTATGAATTGGACTCGACTCTTGCTTTCATGAAAAACCTCTTCTTCAATATGGTAGAGTCTTAATCGGGTAAGTTTGGTAGTTGTTTCTTTTCATAAAAAATTGGACTTAATTGTTCTTGTTTCAAGATTGTGAAGAATAACCATTTTTTACTACAACAAAAATTTTTATAATTTACATATTTTTGTAAAATATTAGAGTTATTATTTGACAAGTTTGAAGATTGAGATCTTGTTGGTTTCATCAATTAAACAGAATTGCTGTTCAAATATTATGCGCTTACAGCATCCTTCCACTCTATGCCCTTATCTCTCAGGTAATTCATACTGCTAATGACTATATAGTTGTTTAGGTGTCAAAATAATTAGTTTCTAATAGTTACTTTTGATACTAGTTAAAACAACTGACTATTACATGGTAGATAACTCACCTCTATACCCTTACTTTACCGTTATTGTATGGGAAAAGTTCATAAAGGTGCTAGCTAAAAGGCCTATTAGTCGTGTCATTTCTATACCCTTATTTATCACATTTAAGACAATATGTATAACTGTATGTGTTTATACGGTTCTCGTAGTTCTCTACTTAAAATTAGTTTTGTAGATGGACTAGCTAAAAGGCCTATTAGTCGTGTCATTTATGTTTATATTGTCGGTTTGGGTGTGTAGATGGGATCTAAGATGAAGAGATCTATATTTGACGATCAAACTTCAAAAGCTCTAAAGCACTGGCACAAAAATGCATCAAAGAGGCGAGAATCCAAGGGGCGATCGGGTCAGCTTCCTACTAAGAGTATAAAACTAAACTCTCCATCAGGGAATGCTCAAGCACATGACGTTCCCCCCACTACCGATTCCCTACCCAATCGGCTCGTATTGTTGCTAGCGTAGACATTCCACAGGATAAACAAAAGTCAACCACGTCCACCCCGAATCTGCTGTGATCTATAGCTTGCTCCAAATCTGTTGTTAAATATGATTCTAATACTAGAATATGATGCAAGATGTTAACATCATATAATGGTGTAGTATTTGTGATTATGTTAGAAAAGGTACATAACTAAAATGCTACCATGAAGCCGGTTTCTTACTTGTTGAATGATACATATTTTGAATTTGTTTTCCATTCGTATGTAATTATTCCTCATTGTTTTCTTCATGATGACAATTGATAAAGATAAGTGTATAAAAAAGAATTTGTTTTAGTTTGGCCTCGGTATAAACTATAAATTGGAACGTTACAAGTTTGCTCAATTTGAGATTAATTTATATATGTAATTAGTAACCTTTACCTACATCATATTAGTATCCTTTTACCTTAAAACTTAAAAGGATGTGATTTATACACAACTTAGCTGCCTTAATAGGGAAAAATACACACAATAGTAATCAAGTTTCTTAAGTGTTTTACAAAATCAATCAATTTTTTTTATACAAATGTTTATATCTTTTATAATTAAGTTAGACAGATGAAGCATATATAAGTTTTTTGATTACTATTAAGTGAAAAAAAAGATTAAAAAACTTGAGTTAGGAGGTAATATTGAAGAAAAAAAATCCATAGCATAAAATTAGACAAAACTAGTCACTAATAGTAACCAATATTTATATATATTTTATTGTCTAACTTAATTTTAAAATTGTTAATATTCATAAAACTACTACCTAGGATTTAATCACTTACTGAAAGTTGAATAACTTTAGTGGGACAAAAAAATTTGATTGACTATAGTAAATACTTAGAAAACTTGCTTAATATTTCTTAAAGTTACCATACTTTAAAGCAACTCTAAAAATACTATAACTCTTTTTGGTTTTGATTCACAATTTGTGATATTTGATGTAACTTAAAAATATATTGTCACTTTTTTTTTTGTCAAAAGTTTTCATTTGTATTAAACATAAAATGATTTATTATTAGAATCGAAGACGTAAT
This sequence comes from Flaveria sonorensis, assembly GCA_025506505.1. NCBI lineage: Eukaryota > Viridiplantae > Streptophyta > Magnoliopsida > Asterales > Asteraceae > Flaveria > Flaveria sonorensis. The sequence continues at coordinate 5,007 of JACCIY010001506.1, forward strand.
TGGGATCCCGTGACATGGTTGCATGGCAAGCATGTACACTTACTGAAAGTTGAATGACTTTAGTGGGAGAGAAAAAATTAATTGGTTATAATGGAACACTTAGAAAACTTGCTTATTATTGTGTAAAGTTATCATACTTTAAACAATTCTAAAAGTACTGTAACTTTTTTGGTTTTTATTCTCAGTTTGTAATAGTTAACGTAACTTAAAAGTATATTGTTTTATTTACTTTTTTTTGTCAAAGTTTTCATTTGTATTGAACATAAAGTGATTTATTATTAGAATCGAAGACATAAGTAGGATCCCATGACATGGTTGCATGGCAAGCATCATTTCTCAACCTCACGTTAGGAGAAACACCTCAAGTTACTTGACAAGGACAATCTTATGCTAGCCTTGCAAACAAAAGACAAACATGATTGAATGATGAGGCACCTAGTTTCATTTACCAAAAAGAATCACTCATTGAAAAAAGACAACAGTGAATCAAAACATCTTGACAGACCCATTTTTTTTCTCCTCGTATCAAAAGAGGACAGTTTAAACACGTTAAAAATAAGACAATAACACAATAGAATCTAAAACGCTAACCCAACTGTGTAACCTATAAAAGCAAAGGCCAACTTATTTCAATAAAATGGGAAGCATAGATAAACCAATGACAACATGTTTAGTTAAAGAAGGATTGTGACCCTGGAGTGGAATATGTAAGACCAAAAAAGATCTTTGATGTCTAACATCATTGGAGTATAACTAAGGACTCCATACTCTAGTTCAACGTCCTATTTAGCATAACAAAAACCTTTACTTTGGCATCTTATGTCTCCCCCTCTCTATAGATTAGTCTCTCCTTCCATTTCTCTTTTAAGCAAGCTCATCCCCTCTTGGAAGGTGAATACCCAGCTCCTTCCTAACTTATCTCTCTTTATAAATTATCCACATATTACTATTAAGAAAAACCGGTGGTGTTTTTGAGGAACATCATTATCTCTCTCTTTCTCTCCCTTTCTCTCTAGAAGATTAACTTCTATTATTTTTATCTTCACAATTACATCTCTCTTTACTCCCTAGTTTACATGTTAATATGCTAATCTTTATATAAATCACTAACTTGAGTGTTGGAAGGTATCCCTAGAGCTCCGCTTCCGGGTCACCTTCAAACTTTGTACGTTGTAGCTAGGATCTAACCTTGTGAACAACTCAGGAATGCTATATGCAAACTTACCCCACAATGTGACCCAACCCAGTTTTGATTGTAGCAACATATGGAGCCATTCGTGGGACCATAAACAAAATATATCTCGTGCTCTAAACAAAATATATCTCGTGCTCTCAAAAGCCTTCATGCATGCTTAATTTTATCACATATTTTGCATGTAGTTGAACAATGCCGATTACCTAGCTCAAATCATATATTTTGGTTACTAATAGAAGTGCAATATACAATAAATAATGTTATAAATTCTTCTTTCGAGGTGGCATACAATAGGAATATAGGATACAACTATACTAAACTTTCTTTTAGAGCAAGATTTTTTCATCATTGGAAGCTACATAATAAACAAAATGGGCATAGGATAACTGTTTTATTCTTTCAATTTCATTCATATAACCATTCTATAATGTTTTTATTTGAGTTAATTAGCTAGTTACGTCTTAGTGGTGGTAGAAGTCATGCTATATAGGGTTTAAGATCACTTAGAATATTTATTGAATTTAAGAGAATCATACTAAATACATGTTTTCATTAAGATCACTAGTTTATAGATGAAGGGGGTAATCCCTATTTATACTAACAGTAGGCCGGGGTGGGTGTTCCTTGGTGTCGGTTGGTAGTATAATTACCATGATTGACGATTATTAGGGTATAGGTAATAGTAAGACATATAATAATAAATTTGGTTAAATCATAATTAACTCTAATATTCTACCCTTGAATTTTGATTTATTACTTTCGTGTCTTCTTTATAAAGTTGGTCCTTCATCTCAAATGATAGGAGACTCTTGTTATTTTACTTCCCTTTTCTTGTCCTTTCGTTTTTGCACTAATTCACTAAGTGACACTAGTTATCACATTTATAACATCTGAATTTGCTTTTGTCCTTGTTTTCTTGACTTATATTTCTCCATGATCTTTTCTCTTTTTTTTTTTTGTTAAAGCCAAACCCATGTCATTTGTTAAAGTTTCTTCCACGATCTCTGTCATGGTCTTGATTGTCATGTCCTTTTCTATGGTTCCAACTTCTTGAATGATTACTCAAACTAGCCATCAAAAGTTTATTTTGATAACTTCCTTGTGGTTCATCTTCACTTTTGCGTCGTTCTTAAATACTATTATTCTACCTACTACTTAATTCTTCAGATGGCATGTTGTCTATCTCAAAATATTGTTCGATTGTTGTCATAATTGGTAGAAACTTTTTTGGAACTGAGTTAAGTAACTTTCTTACAATTGCTTTGTCTTTAAGGGTTATACCAAGATTTGGCTTCTATGCTGCTTAACTTGCTTGTAAATTTACTTAATCTTTCATTTTCTTTCATTTTTAACTTCTTTGGTTCACTCCTTAAGGTTTGTAGACGTGCTTAATTTCTGAACCATATCTGCTCCAAGGTATATTAATTCTCAATTGTTTACATTTTGACATTGTGAAATTGCATCCTGTGGTAGTGTTTGGAAGATCATTGCTTTCTTAGTATTTACTTTCTTCTTATCCACTGCTTTTATTTTCTCTTTTGCATGTATCATTTCCCAAATACCATAAGCCTCTTAAGATTGTTTCCATTAATAATGTGCATGAAGTGTAGTTTGTATAAGTTAATTTGGGGCATTGAAGTGATATGTTCCTTTCTCAAGAGTTGTTGTTGAACTACTAGATGTGTTTTCTTGCGATTTGTCGTCTTTTCCTGTCATGCTTTCTTGTTTTAATTTCTCTTCCTTATCCTGTTTTATACTTGTCTTCACTTCTTGCCGACTAATTCAAATGATGAACTGTCTTGCTTTCTTGTCGACCGATTCAAATGATGAACCGTCTTGCTTTCTTGTCTTTTGCTAATCTTGTTTTTGCTTCGCTACAGAGGTCTTATTTCTTGCTTTGCCACACAGTCTTTTTCTATCAATGCCACGCACGCTTCGATATACCACATAGATTTTAACTTGCTATTTTGCCACACAAGTCTAACTTGCTTGTTTGCTACACATGTCTAACTTGCTATAAACCATCAGGTTTGATACTTTTTGACTAGCTAAACTTGCTTTACAAACCACACAAGTACGAATTTTTGCAACATGATATTATGATATTTTAAGATTCTTTCAACTTTCTAGGAATCATTTAAAATTCATCATTGTGACTTTGTAACATTCTTTGTTGGAATCATTTTGTTTATAATGTTAACAGTTTAAGTAAAGTAACATAAATTTATTCTATACATATATTAAAAAAACTTCATATAATTCATAAATTTAATCTGATTTAGAATAATGAAAACCGATTTGTTTGTGGTTTTACGTTTTGATTTGTGCGACCAATGAAACTTTCTTTCCTCTTCTGTTCTTTGATTCTTGATCGATGATCCGTAAATCGATGGTTTCACATAAACCAATGATCAAGTGTGATTATCTTGTTTTTGATTTGATGATACCAAGTGGTCGAATCAGTTTTTAAGTTATCTTCTTCAGAAGAGCGTAACGCTTTGATTCCTATTATAGAGTTTATGATCACTTAGAATTTGTTGGGAATTTGAGAGAATCATACTACATACATGATTTCATTAAGATCATTAGTTTACAAATGAAGGAGCTAATCCCTATTTATACTAACCAAAAGGGTGGGTGTTCCCTTGGTTCGGTTGCTAGTATAACTACCATATATAACTGTCGGGGATTTAGGTATTGGTAATAATAATACATTTTAATAATAAGCTTGAGAACTATAATGTTATAGATAACTTGAGAATAAAAACTATATATTCATCTTGAACATTGATGTGGCTTATATGATGATTACAATGAATGACAGATATCAATGATTAAGGATAGATCAAAGGAAATTACAACGGATTCCTAAACTAACATATATGAGGTAGTATGATTTTGAAATGTGATTGACTTTTTTAGTTATATATACACCCTACAAGATGAAAGATCCATAGGAGACTCCAACCTTGGACTGAATTAGGAGCTGTTTGATGTGGTCAGCAGTGTAGACTGGGTCAGAGGTCTCAAAAAACTGACTGGGTCAGATGGTAAAACAAGGGTGGGTCAGAAGGGCTAACTCGGTCAGAACCTATTTTTGCAAATCAAACGTGCTGACTGGTTGACCGAGTCAGCAGTCAGCAGTCAGAGGATCAGTTAGATACAATCAAACAGCCCCTTAGTTGAAACAGACCATGACCTAACTGTTTGTAAGGACGTCGGCGAGCTGATCTGCAGAATGGACATGAAGAACTTGAAGCGAGCCATCCGCCACCTTTTGACGAAAAATGATATTCCAAAGCTATATGTTTCATACAAGAATGATAAATTGGGTTTGCACAAACATAAGTAGCTCCTACATTGTCACAAAATCAAAGATTTTTGACCAAACAGATCTCAGCCGCGACATTGGCTAACGCTTTGTATTTGGTTTTGGTGGAAGAACGAGAGACAGACTTTGTCTAGCAGACCTCCATGATAGAATATTTGACTAGAAATATAGTATATATGCTGTCGTTTAGCGACCCCTGTTAAAAATACCTTTCTAATTAGAATTCAAAAAAGCCATGAGTTCAAATGATGAACCTCGCTTTAAATGTAGACCATCATGGATGGTTCCCTTCAAGTAACGTAGTACTCGTTTTAACGCTTGCTAGTGAGTTTGTATGGGGCAGTGCATGAATTGAGAGAGATTATTGACAACAAGAGAAACATAAGGATGAGTATAAGCTAGATATCATAGAGATCCTACTAGTTGGTGATACGATGTAGGGTCGACTTTTAAGGAATGCTTGTAGGGGATAGAGACTGAGAGGTGTAGCAACATGTTTTACCCCATCCATTTTAAACCAGGTGAGAAGATTATTGAATATGTTGGTGTCGCTAGAGAAAAATGCTAGTCAGTTTGTGAATGACCTTTATACCAAGGAAGTAATGTAGGACCCTAGATCCTTAACTGATATTCGAGAGGCCAAGGCATCGATTACACGTTGAATAAAATTAGTATTAGTGCCGGTTAACACCATGTCATCAATGTACACTAAAAATAGCAAGTGATTATATTTCATGCATAAATAAATAACGAGGGATCGGTTAATGATTTCATCCCGTGCAGATTCCGTTTGACCCAGAAGACCCACTTGCAACCAATGGGTTTGTGTGAGTGAGGTGGTATTCAATCCCATGTGTGGTTCTTAAGAAGAACATTAACTTTATTGTCCATACATGCACCATTGAGGATCTTTTAGTGCTTGAGTATGGGTGTTTGGTTCAATGGCGTTAGGGATTAGGTGAATAGTAGAATTGTTAACAAATTTTGGATTATATTACTTTGGATGTAGATTGTGGGTATGTGGGATTTAGATTGTGGGTATGTGGCGGTATGATTGCTTAAGGTAAAGGGGCAATAGATGTGTTGAAGTGACTACGGTGAAGATGAATTGTTTGATGTTTGAGAAGGAAATGAGGTTACAGGTGAGTGGGTGGGTGATGTAGGTATGGATGTAGATAAGCAAGTGATGGGGAATCTATGAGTGGCAAGTTCTTATGGTGTGACAAGAAGGTAGGAGTTGAATTTTTTAGTGCAAAAGATGGTGAACTCTATGCATGGGGAATATTATTATCTGTGAGGTATGCGATGAATGCATGTAAGGTGGTGAAATGAAGAATACTCCAGTAGTGGGTAAAGAAACATTAGTAGTGCTTCATTTTTTAAAAGAAAATTCATTTAATATGAATTCCACATGTCGGGAGTGAAAAAGATGACGGAAGTAGGGTTATAACACTTGTATACCGACTTGGAAGATAAGTATCCAAGAAAAATGCATCTAGTCGAGCGTGGGTGAAGTTTGGACTTTGCATATGGACGTAGCCATGGATAGCAAAGGCAACCAAAAAATTTAAGTTTGGAACATGTGGGTGTTTTTTTAGTATAGAAGTTCATAATGACTCTTAGAGTTTAGAATTGCTGTCGAAAGTCGATTAATGAAATAAATGCTGTTTGAAAAGCATGAGACTAAAAGGAAAGTGGAAGGTTAGCATAATGTAAGAGAGTTAGTTCCGTTTCCACAATATGTCAATGACGTCTTTTGGCTACACCGTTTTGTTCTGATTCATGTGGGGGAGTTGTAAAATGTGAGATACCTTGTGATTGAATATATGGAACAACTCCTTTATACTTACTATCGTTTTTAATGAAATGTTAGATTAACAGAATTAGAAAGTATTTCTTGACTAAAGTTTGAATTGTGGAAAAAGTTTGGAAACTTTGGATTTATATTTCATCGTATATAGCCACATATATTAGAGTAAAATCAACAAACATGCACAATATAGTATGTGAAACCATCAATTATAACTTTTATTGATTGAACACTAATCACAATGAAGGTTTTGTAACTTTTAATGAAACCTAAACATTATAGTGATGCTTGAAGGCTTAAATTTACGGGTGATCAAGTTTATGATGCCTATATAAAATGGAAATAGTGTTGATTGATTTTAGTTGTGGAAGTGAAAGAGCATTGGTGTAGTAGACATCAAATGATTCTACGCCACCATTAGACGCGCCCCCATGTGAAGATCATTCACAAAAAATGTTTTGTTAAAAATTCAACCTAAGCATAGTTAGCTTTGCAAAGTTTGGAACTTTTCTAATTTTTGGAACGCATAGAACATTTCTTAACGAAAGAAGATGAGAAGAAGTATGTAGTCGGATGTTGTTGGTGTGCGAAATAGGTAGAATCTTACCATTGCCTATGAAGATTTTGTCGGGACCCTCTTATTCCGACAATGTGTGAAGAGAGGCACGATCCGATGTTATGTGGTGAGAAGCGCCGATGTCAAACATCCATGTCAAATGAGTAGAATTAGGTCCAGATATGGTTGCATTCATAACTGGATTGGTAGTAGAATTTTGGGCTATGACAATGTTATTTTGTTGAAGAAACCGAGCCAGTTTGTGGCAATCGCTTGTTTCATGCCCTGTAATATTACAATATTGACAATAGGAGTTATTTATTGAACCAATTATCTCCAATTGATGTGAAGGAGTGGAGCATTATGATTGACCTTTGGATTATCCTCCCAAGTTAAATCGGACACCATGTTAAGATGGAATGTGAGATTCATGTGATAGCGAGAGGTGAATAGATTGTTTTGACGTTAAGTGTAGTTGACAATGGCGATAACCGGAGGTGAAGAGGGTGCTATCTCTTTTAAGCTTATTTTAAAAATCAACTAGTTTATCAGATAATTCAGGTAGGAAATCGATGTTTCTCAAACCTTAAAAATTTTGATGATGTTGTTACACTCTTCACCAAGTTGGCTAGATATTTTAATGAGTAAATCTATTCCTTAATAAATGATATTTTGAAAGTTTGTAATCATATATAGAAAATTATTTGTATATTCAAATCTTTAAGAGCATTCATAACAGGTTTTTTTTTTATCTATATCATTATAATTATTAAAAATCTCTATGTTTTCTCTCTATTTTTAATTACATAATACTTTTTTAACAAATTTGTCATTAAGATTTCTTTCTACTCCATACACAACCATTTTAAAAATATATATTAAGAAATTATATGCGTTGAACAGTGATCCCCAAAACATACAGATGCATAATATTATTTTCTCGCTTCTTCACTCATAACCACTTACAACCATTACTTAAAATATAGGTAACACACTACATAAATATAAAAAACCTAGTGTGATTACCTTGCTTTTTGCTTGTGCATGTAACCGAGTCCTGATGTGATGCATCATAGAATACCACAAAAATCATTTCATCCATCAGGAAGAGTCAATATTGGCACATTACACACCTTGTCCTATACATTTTAAAAGTCTCTTCTTGCTTAGAGCCCAACTGGATTTCTTATCCTTTTGGGTCAACATCATCAACGGTTGGACAATCTTTGTGAAATTTGAAATGAGCCATCTGTAATATCCGGTCAATCCCAAGAATTATTAAATCTCCGAAGGCGTCTTAGGTGTGTTCCACTTCTTGACCGCTTCAATCTTACCCGGGTCAACGTGAATTGGCTCCTCATTAATCACGTGACCAAGAAACTTTAATTCACACAATCCAAAACTCTTACTTGGAGAATTTAGGATAGATTTTCTCTTCTCCCACAACTTTAGAATCACCATCAGGTGTTGTTCGTGCTCTTTCTTTGATTGCGAATAGAAGATGATATCATCTATAGACACAATCACAACTTATCCTGGTACGGCTTACATACTTGATTCATTAAATCCATAAATACCACGGGAGTGTTTGTCAAACCAAATAGCATAACTAAGAACTGGTAATTTCCATAACGAGTCCTAAAGGTTATCTTGGATATCGTCTTCTTGAACCCTCAACTGATAATAACCTGACCGGAGATCGATCTTTAGGAAGCACATTGCTCCCTGCATGCAACTAATCAAATAAATCATAATTCCTGGGGAGAGGGTATTGGATTTTTTTGCTGGATCATATGAGGCTGGTGTAACCAAAACAACACTTAGAAAGATTTTGAAGTACTAAATGAACTGGTCTTCCAAAGATAAAGCTGCTCTTTCGAAGCTAAGTTAAAGATCTTCCGAAGCTTAAAGAATGAAGAACTTTCGAAGGAAGAACTCAGTCTTTCGAGACTAAGTTGTTCTCATTCTGAAGTATACAACTTAAAGATCAAAGGCAAAGTCTTCCGAAGAATAAAGTCCTGAAGACTTGCAGAAGTTCGGAAGGAGTTGTTTCTTCCGAAGCCAAAATGACCTCAGAAGAATTTATTCTTCCGAAGCCATTTACCTTCAGAAGAGCCAACTATGAACCAGTGGACATAAGTATGGTCTGTCTGATAGCCCGCTGTAACTTTGATATACTGCATGACACTTTTCCACGCCCATGTAGTTGACCATACTTTAATCCACTGTTCACCATTCTCAACTTAGTACAGTTGCCATTCTTAGTTGGTGACAAAAGGTAATGGAATTGTCATGACTACCTAATCAAAGATATTATTATTTTATCTTAGATGCTTTACTACTAGCAATATAGTATTTGTCTAATTGTAAATTCCATCTGGTTTTCCAAGTATAACAGGCTGTAGATAGTAGTATATATAGTTTCTCCATATAACTTAGTAACCATGCTTTTAAGAGTCTTGTAACACTAAGTTGAGAAGTAATATATACAAGTATCTTAAAAAACCATTCTTGTGTTCTTATGTTTTCATTAACTTATTATATTACTTGTGAACTTAGTTGAGATTTTGTTTTATCAACCTGAGTGACACTAAGTGAGTTTGTGTGATAATCCTATGTTATGAGACAAACACCGATCTTGCAATTGGTATCAGAGCTTTTTAGGCTCTTGATTGTGATATCTTACCATCCCAAATCACCCTAGTTTCTTCATACTCACTTCACTCAAATGGATCTCAACTAGAAGTTCTCTAAATCAGAAATGGGAACTATGACTAAGGCTCCCATCATCACTCCTGATGATTTTGGGACTTGTTGCAAACGTATTGAAGGCTTCATCAAGTATCAAGACAGCCGCATGTGGAGATCAGTTACTCATGTTCCATACCAACCAAAGGTGGAATCCCCAGCTGGTAATGGTGCCTCAATTGAGAAGGCCGTTGAAGACTACTCAGATGAAGACTTCAAGAGAATGGACGTTGACTGCAAAGCTATGACTATTTTGCTTGCAGCTATACCAAACTTCATAATGGTAGACTTTAAGCAATGCAAGTTTGCCAAAGAACTCTTTGATGCTTTGAAGCTGATGTACTCTGGTTCTGCTAAATCCAAAGAGTCAAAGAAAGATGTGCTGAAGCAGAAGTTTAAGAACTTCACATATATGTTAGTGAATCCTTGTGCCAACAATACTTCAGGTACATGGACTTGATCACCTCTCTTCAGTCTATGGGAGTGGTTCTTGAGAAGAGAGACATAGTAAGAAAATTCATGAGTGCACTTCCTCATGAGTGTACTTTCTATTGTCTCAATCAAGAGAACTGAGAATCTTAACACTCTTACCATGATGAACTATATGGAATCCTTGATGGATACCGTATGGAGATGGAATCTCAGAAAAGCCATCAGATAAACAGACCTTCAAACCTTCCAGTCAGCAATGCTTTACATGTTGCTGAAGGTTCAAGGACTTCCTAGCCCCGGCTGTACCTGAACTACCCCCAACGGCCATCAACTTCCTCTGGGCCATACATCACATTCCCTGAGACACCCAAGTCTCAACAGCTCATAGTTGTGCTTTTGTTTCAGGGAGTGAGCACTCTAGAGATTTTCAATTTTGTTTTGATGATCTAGAGTGTTTCAGCCTAGATGATGTTCAATACATGGACATTGTCCAACAAATGGCTCTCCTGACCTACAAAGCAAAGAAGTTCTTCAAAAGAACTGGATAGTAGTTCCCTCAGAACCCAACCAACAACAAATTTGGGTTTGACAAGACAAAGGCCAAATGCTACAACTGCAACCAGCTTGGTCACTTTACAAGGGAATGCAATGCTCCTAGATCTAATCCTAGAGCAACTCAAACCTCCCAACATCCTGTTACTCCTAAAGCTGCAACTAAACCTACTGAGCAACAAACTGCAGTTGTTGCTTAAGAAGTTGATTGGAGCTTCTTGGTGTAAGATGTCACTCCTGCTTAAGCTCCCATGGCTGGAACTAAAGACACTAAGGTATATGAGCATCTCTGTATCCCAACCTGTATTGCTAAGGTCAAATTATATCAGGACTACAACATGGAAATTAAATCTGATATTGAGTCTTTAAATATACTAAAATCTAATTTTAAGAGAGCAGAATCTGACTACAAACTCAAAATAGAAGAGTTATCCTCTTTAAAACATGAACATTCAAATTACAGGGCTCAAATAAAATATTTAATCTCCAAGTTAACTGAGGCTCAAGCCCAGCTAGTGATAGCTGAGGCTAAGCCCAGTATGCCATTGAAGAGAATAACTTCAATACCATCATTGCATCATCATCCCACTCAAAAGTGTGTTATCAAAACAAAAGTGGGTTGGGAACCAATAAAATTGCTCCACCACACTCCTTTGTGTCTATTAGACAGCCAAGATGTGGTACTGATGAGCAAGAGGTTCCAACTGCTGACCCATTACCCAAAGAGCAGAAGAATGATGCAATAATGGAAACCACCATAGGAAGGATAAGGTAGAAAATCTAATCCCCACAGCTGATGATAAACCCTTAACCACCAAAGCCAGAAAGAACAAAATCAGTGCAACAAGAAAAATTACCAAGAAGGTGGTGAGACTAAGTTGAAGATAGACCCAAGGCAAAAGGGTATATTCATATCAGCTGTATTTCAAGTGGTTGGAAATCCTGATTCAGGAAAAGAGTGTAGTACCAGCACTCCTATCCAGATGAAGGATCAAAAAATGAAGGGGAAGGATATTGAAGAAGAAACTAAGTGCAAGAAACAACAGTCCATATTCCCTATCAAAATTAACACTGAATGCATAATCTGTGGTCTGCATAACCACATGGCTAAAGATTGTTACTACAATCCAGCAAGCACACATTATGCATCTAATGTTAAGAAAGAAGGAGTCAAGGATGGTTTAACATTTGGACCTTAACATATGGTCCAAGTGTTAAGGAAAGGAAAGCTTGTTTTAGAAGCCAAGTTGCTTTCAGAAGAAACTCATTCTTCCGAAAGGAAAATAGCTTCGGAAGACAAGAAAAGGAACAAGCAAAGGAACAAGAAGAATCCTTTGAAACCTTCCAATAAGAAGACTGCTTCGGAAGAAAAGGTGGTGACAACTTCTTCTGAGAAGAAAGAAGCCTCGGAAGCAAGTTATGCTGCACAAGCCTTTTCAGGCTCATCAACATTGATCAACCATAGTATGGAATGGAAGATCTGAAAAGATGCTGCAGCCCAACCCTCTTCTTCACAAACCATAATTGAACCCCTATGCATACATTTGGTTCAATTATATCATCTACATTAGAAGAACCCAAGACCAACAAGGCTTGGGTTTCCAAAAGTAACTAATCATTTCACCTTATGTGCAGGGACATTCACATGACAAGAATGGAAATGTATGGATTGTGGACAGTGGATGCTCCAGGCACATGACAGGGAACAGATCTCTCCTACAAAAGTTTGAACTCTTTGATGGAGGTCCTGTTCAGTTTGGAGGTGAAGCCGAAGGATACGTTTCTGGCAGAGGTAGTGTATCCAATGGTAAGTTAAAATTTGACAAAGTAAAATTTGCCAAACAGCTTGAACACAATCTCTTAAGTGTTTCTTAATTCTGTGATCAAAAGCACCAAATGCTTTTCACAGAACATGAGTGCATCATCCTCAAACCCAGGATGATAAGTCCTCAGGAATTGGTGCTTCTTAGATCTCCCAGGAGAGGGGATATGTACAAGCTGGATATGAACAATGCTTCCCCACTGGGTGAAGTATCATGATTTCTTTATAAAGCAAATGGTGATGAGTCAACCCTTTGACATAAAAGAATGTGCTATGTTAATTTTAAAACCATGAATAAATTGGTTAAAAATAATTTGATACATGGTGTGCCTAAAAATGAATTTTTCTATAAGGACAAATGTGTTGCTTGCCTGAAAGGAAAGCAACACAAGGACTCTCACAAATCTAAAGAAGTTAACTTTATCACCACCCCATTACACTTATTGCACATGGATCTTTTTGGTCCTACAAGTATAATGAGCATTGAAAGGAAATTATATTGCCTCGTGATTATTGATGATTTCACAAGATTTACTTGGGTTTTCTTTTTAAGAACTAAAGATGAAACTACTCAAACTTTAAAATCTTTTATTCTTAAAATCGAAAATCAGAAAGATCACAAGGTAAAGATAATTAGAAGTGATCAAGGGACTGAGTTTAAGAATCAAGTTCTTGACTTATTCTGTAACTCAAAAAGGATTGCCAAATAATATAGTGCTCCTAGAACTCCTCAACATAATGGTGTTGCTGAGAGGAGGAACATGACACTTATTAAGACTGCAAGAACTATGTTAGCTAATTCAAAACTACCTCTAACTTTTTGGGTAGAGGCAGTCAGCACTGCATGTTATGTGCAGAACAGGGTTCTCATTATTAAGCCCCATTGAAAGACCCCTTATGAGCTATGGAACAAGAGGCCACCGTTCATTGGCTTTCTTAGGTCCTTTGGCAGTAGATGTACCATACTTAACACAAAAGACAATCTAGCTAAATTTGCTGAAAAGTCTGATGATGCTATCTTTGTTGGATATTCCTCAACCTTTATTGCATATAGAGTGTATAATATCAAAATTCAACAATTTAAGGAATCATCCAACATTGTTGTCTATGAGCACACACCTTGTGTTAAGGGAAATGGTCCTGAATATATCTTCAATTTAGATTTGTTTCCAAACTATTCTAAACCATCTTGTGAGAATGTTTCAGCTGGAACAGGAACTCAAATTGACCCTTATGAAAATCAAATGTTTGAGTTACCAAGACCTATTCCAAGTTCTCCAAGAAGAAATGAAGATCAAGCTCCCTCAACTGAAAGTCCTGAAAGCTTGAATATCTCAGGAAACAATGGAGCTTCAACAAGTTGTCAGCTAACTAAGCCTCATAACTCAATAGCTGACAACTCAAGTATTCAACACCAAGCTAATAAAGATAGTGATATGGAGGAACAGACAACTATTGATGCTGCTTCTCAGCAAAATACCATTGATGCTGTCATACATTCATTGAATCAGTCCTCATTGAATGAGTGTGAGACATCAACTGGGGATGTTGCTTAAAATCCTGAGCAAAACTTTTCAAACCTAGATCTATCTATGCAATTAGATGTGATTCCTAGGCTCAGGATACACAACAATCATCCAACTGAGAACATAATCGGGGATGTCTCAGAAGGTGTGAAAACAAGAAGCCAGACCCATAATGAGAATGTCTGCTTGTACTCATGCTTTCTCTCTTAAATGGAACCAAAGAAGGTGAAAGAAGCCCTCAAAGACAACAAATGGATAGAAGCAATGCAAGAGGAGCTGCTTCAATTCAAGAGGCAAAAGGTATGGAACTTGTGCGTATTACCACCTTGTCAAGTTCCTATTGGAACTAAGTGGGTGTTTAGAAACAAAAGAGATGATAGAGGTTTGATCATCAAGAACAAAGCAAGACTTATTATTCAAGGATACACACAGGAGGAAGGCATAGATTACACAGATGTCTTTGCACCTGTTGTAAGACTTGAGGCTATACGAATCTTTCTTGCTTTTGCTGCATCCAAGAACTTTACAGTCTATCAACTTGATGTGAAATGTGTATTTCTGTATGGGGATATTGACAGAGAAGTCTATGTGTACCCCACCTATGTGTGCAAACTTGATAAAGCTCTAGATGGGTTGCATTAGAAACCTAGGCTGTGGTATGAGACACTGTCTTTATTTCTTCTCAAGAATAGCTACACCAGAGGCACAATAGACAAAACATTTTCATAAGAAGATTTTAGGAAGGACATGCTGCTTGTACAAGTCTATGTTGATGACATCATATTTGGTTCCTCAAATGACCAAATGTGTAAAGACTTTGAAAGCATCATGAGGAAGAAGTTTGAGACGAGTTATATGGGAAAGATGGACTTCTTCCTTGGAATTCTTTCTTCATCAATCAATCTAAATATGTCAAGGACATCTTAGAAAGACTTGAGATGAAAGATTGTAAGCCAACCAAGACACCTATACCTAAAAATCATAATCTTTGCCCTGATTCCAAGGGGAGGATACTGATAAGCATCTATATAGGGAAATTATTGGATCTCTGATGTATCTCACTGCAAGTAGACCTGATATCATATTTGAAACTTGCATCTATGTAAGATATCAGGCTGCTCCAAAGGTGTCTCACCTAATTGCTGCAAAAAAAATCCTTAGATACCTCAAAAGAGCTCCCAAACCGGGTCTTTGGTATCCTAAGAATAAGGATTTTAACCTCTATGGTTACACTGACACTGATTATGGTGGCTGCAACATCAACACGAAATCCACATCCAGAGGATGTCAATTTCTTGGTGGAAGGATCATCTCCTTGCAATATAAGAAGCAATCATGTGTGTCCATATCAACTGCTGAAGCTAAGTATATTGCTGCTGTAAGCTATTATGCTCAACTGCTTTGGATTTAGAATCAGATGCTGTATTATGGTTTCAACTTCATGGAGACTCCTATCCACATAGACAACAAGAGTGCCATTTCTATCATAGAAAATTTAGTCAAGCACTCCAAGACAAAACACATTGACATCAGGTACCATTTCATTCAAGACATTCATGAGAAAAATCTTATCAAGCTAGTCAAAGTCAATTCAAATGAACAATATGCTAACTTATTTACAAAAGCCTTTGATGAAAAAAGATTTAAATATTTAATCATAGCTATTGGAATGATTAACATTGACTAGTCTTTCTCTTTTGAAAACCTTTTAAAATGTGTCATATCTATGTTGTCTAAATACAATATAAGTCCTGTTGCCAGAAAGTTTCTCAAAATTGTAAAAATTTTCTAAGTAAGAAATCTTCTAAAGAGAATTTTGGCCTCAGAAGAGTTCTACATAACTCTTCCACAGTGTAAAATTCCTTCAAGAATATTTTCTTCCGAAGAGTTTTTGGTCTCGAAAGAAATTTTGACTATCAGTTAAAAAGTTTTCCGAAGCTTATTGAACTTTAATTTTCGGAAGCATTTTTGTTCTCGGAAGCAAATGTGGTAGTAAACCAATGTTTGTCTTCAGAAATAAAATGCCTTCGAAAGAAAATCTTCAGAAGCAAACTTGTTTTGCCTTCGGAAGAATTTTTACTCTTGGAAGCAATGCTACTGTGCAACGGAAATCTTTGGGCCCCACTTGATTTTACTGTAAAGATACTGTCTGAAAACAGTAATTAACCGGAATTTTAAATATTTTCACCATATCATCTGCCGCCTACATCCACTTGGACCTCAAACCATCTTTTCGCTCATCATTTCACCTTATCCAGTGGATTTTTCACCATATAAAATTACCGGCTATTTCTCTTTCTTACTTTTCTTTATCGTTCATCGAAACCCCAAAATTTCATTGTTCATCTTCTTCATCCTACTTTCGCTATCTTCCCACTTAAATTAAATAGTTTCTCTCAAAAAAATGGCCTTGAATCCTCAACACAACTAGGTCGCCATCCTTGATTCTTCAAGGGATGCTGATTTTGCCCCTATCATCCAATTTCTTTCTCAATCGACATACTTCACTGCCCTTATCGTTAACACCACCATCTACTCAAACCACATGGCCAAATTCTGGGCCAATGGTTAAAGCGACACTGTCAATGATGAAAGGGTTATCAGATCGAGGATCTGCGGATAGGAGATCATCATAAGTAAAACAATAATCAGGGAGCATCTGGAACTCCATGATGAAGGCACCCCCACTGATTACCCCAATCTGATTTAGAGGAAACCTGCCTTCAAATGGGTTATGGAGGTGATGTGAGCAGGTCGACGGTCTACAAGTTCAACTTCTCATACAACTGGAAGTTCCTGCTACACATTGTACTGCATAGCCTCTCCAACAAGTCAGGGGGCTGGGATCATATTCCCTACAATCTGGGCTGCCTAGTCCATGGGTTAGTGAAAGTCCTCAGATTCAACTACTCGAGGTTTGTGCTGAACAATTTAAGAAGCAATCTCACAAAGGATTCATTCTATATGTATCCTAGGTTTATTCAGCACTTCAACTGTGAGTTGAACCAGAACAAACTACAATTTGCTCATGTTCTATTGGTTCCTCACATGAAGCCTGGCATCTTCAAAACTCTAAAGAAGGTGTCCACCAACTTCACTGGAAGATTCACTGATCTCCTTCCAGGTATGCTTGAGCCAATGGCTCTTAGTGACATCCCTGTAAGCCCAGCAGGTGATGAACCCACACCAGACACCACCACTACACTGCCATCTACTTCTTCCCATCCAATAAAAATCACATACAAAAGACGCCCCAAACGAACCCTGATCAATCTACTCTGATTGGTCAAGCCCTCTCTGTTCAAACTAAAAAGGCTAGAGTGGAATCAAGGGCTCCTACTCAGCCAGAGGTCCAACCATCCTCCTCAATTACCTTAATATCAGTGTTGAGTCTCCTCAGTCTCAACATGATGAGCCCATTACCCAAACTTTAAGCCCTCAAGGTGAGTCTCAACACTCCCCTGAGCAGCCAAAAAGGGATAGCCACATCATTGGCTCAACTGCTATTACAGCCAAGCCATTAGATGCTGACCAAGATCCCGGGTCAATAGATGTAACCTCTGTATCCTTTATTGACCTTTTAGCCCAACCTGATAAGGATACCATGTTTCATCAGGGCCATGATGTTGATCTACCCCACTAATCTCCAGATCAACTAAGCCCCAGGGAACCTCTAATATCTAGCCCACATCAGCTAGACCAAACTAAGGTGAGTCCAACCGGAGTGGAGATGACTCATGTAGATTCAGCTGCCATTACTGAGAGTGTCTCAATAGCCTCTCAGGATAGTGGTAACATTAGTCAAACTGAATCTACGGCAACCTTGCCAATTGATGCCTCTGAAAGAGACATCAATATGCAAGGGTATTTAGGGCGCCAAGAAACCACCACTGGTGATAAGGATGAACATACTAGGTATGTTATCCCATCTCCTGATGATTCTTTAAAAAAAGATGAGGGTAGTCTACAACTCACTTTCAAATGCCTACTTTCTAAAGTCACAAACCTTGAATTAATGGTTAAGACTTTAGAGGATAGGTCTGCCACTCAGCAACTTAAGATTGAAAATCTCTAGGATCAACTAGCTAAGAAATAGATTGAGAAGTCTGTTAGGCATGTACACACCCAGGTTTCTCTGAGTTCTTTCTCCAGCTCATCTACTTCTCAAGATGATGCTACCAAAAAAGGGGAGAATTTAGAGAAACAAAATGATGAGGAGATATCTGCTCATTCTTTGGAGCAGATATCAACTCAAGTGGAAGCCAACCTTGCCATTTCTTCCCTTGATGCCATTTCTTCATTCTATCCTTTACAACAAAACCTTGCAACCATTTTTCCTCAACCACCTTCTATCACAGTTCAAGTGGACCTAAGGATGCTTATCAACCTTAACAGATTTTTAACCTAGTTTTTGATAAGCTCCTCACTTGAACAACCCTCACCTGATGTAGCCATTGCTTACTTTAAAGCTGAAGAGCTTCAAAGGTTGACTATATCATCTACCTCTGATAAGGAAGTTGGTCAACCTAAGGTCTATGTTGAACCCAAGATTGACTTTGAAGGGGATACACAGACTGATGGCCCAACAACTGACTCAAGAGGGATAGATAGTGCAATCCTTATTACTTCTGAGGTTGTGAGAAAAACTTCCGAAGTGGAAGCTCAAGCTTTGGAAGCAATTCTATTACTTCCGAAGCTCTGGAAATCTCTTCCAAAGCTGAAGTCCAAGCTGCAGAAGGAATTATAGAATTGTCCTCTATGTCCGATGACCTGTTCATCACAGAAGCCATTCTTGACTTAGCTTCTAAGGTTAACAGTGAGGACTTTCTTACAACTCCCATCTCTCTTACACCACAAGTTCAACCTCCACCACCCCAACCTGAATCCTCTAAACCAGAATCTCTAAAGGCTGAATCTTCCTCTGATCCTAAAGGGAAGAGAAAACTCACAGCTGAAGAACTTCTAGAGGAAGAAAGGCTGGAGAAGCTGAAGAAGAAAAGAAGACTTGATACTGAGAAGTTGTTGGCTGCAAGCAGTAGTAGCCACTCAAGAAAGTATCAATAATCAAAAGAGGGTGTAGGTCATTGACAGGCTCATCAGCCTGGGAGTAGACAATGAAGAAATGCTTCTACTCCCACTTGATGAGCTTGTGAAGCTAGAGAAGGAAACCTTGCTGCAGAAGGAGAGAGAGGAAGCTGCAAGGTTGGCAATAGAAGAGGAGAAAAAGATAAAGAAGGAAGAGGCAAAGGAAGCAGATAAAAGGGAGAAGATAGTCTTTTTTTGTTCAAGAGACTATAAGGAGGAGGAGTTGGCCCCTCAAGATCATGACATGATCGTGTTTTTTTCTATAAAGAAACTGAGGAGGTCAATAAGGAAAGAAAGAAGGCTGCCATGGAAAAGTTGAGGCAGAAGAAGAAGGAGCAAGAGGAACTACTTGCTTCTGACAAGAAAGTAGGGGATAAGGATTGGATGAAAGCTTTTCTTAAAGCCCATGATTTCACTGGTAGGCATATGTCTAAGAAGACCCTACAGCGACATGTTAGTGACATCAAGGCTGATATTCGCCTAGGAAGAAGGCAGGAGGTACCCCAAAGACAAAGTGTTCAGAAGATGGCACCCAAACCAACTCCCAAACCCAAACCAGAACCAACACCCAAACCACAACCTTCAGAACCTTTTCCCTTCCGTATCAAAACTGAGCCAACCACTAAACCTTACACCCCTGAACCAACTGTCACACCCCAACCTTAACGGCGGAAACGTCGAGATGTGAGTGTTAAGATTGTTCATGCCACACAACGCTATTTAAAATGACAATATTATTAAATATCAATATTCATGACATACATTTAAGAAATAACATAAGTTCCAACAATAAAAAAAACATAAGAATTCTAACGTCAAAAGATAATAATTGTCTTTTTATTTTAATCTAGGTCCAATCCTAGATTATAACAAGTCTTCAAAAGCAAGCTAAGCGGTATCAAGTCCTGAAACATGTTAAAAATAATGTCAACAATATGTTGGTGAGTTTTCATAGTTTTTCATACATAGATATATATCAAAGATGGCAATTCATGTCATAGGTTATTGAATAAAGTAAATAAAGATGGATGAACAAATGTAACAATCAAACCTTGACAAATATGGCCATTACAAGATTACAAGATTAAACGATTAGCTAAGTGTATTTGGTTCCCATAGTGTTCAAGAATACGACACTAGGAGCCGGCAATAACCTCGGCTTTAGCACCAAATAGGCTTGTCAGGCCCATAGATCTATGACGTCGCCAGGCTAGCAACAGTTAATGATTGTATATAACAAGAGTCATCACATGATAATTACAAGTGTTCAAATAACCATGACAAATAAGATGAATTGCACAAGTGATTACAAGATTCAAAATGAGTTTACAAGTGGGTTTATAATACGTTAACATGTTTCACCCCAAAAGTGTGAAATAGTATAAAAAGGGTATGAAAACTCACATGGATTATAAAGATGAGCAATTAAAAGAGTCTTGTATCTAATGCCGAGGATTTGGTAGCGTTCAACCTAGATGAACATCGTTTTAAGTTAATCACGATTATTATGATGTTAACGGTATTCAGGAATTCGCGGTTTAGCCTTGTGATTTTGTATAACAATTGTAATGATGTTATTTATAAATCATTAAACCGTGATTTTTAAATTATAAGATAGAATTTATTATTTTACTTTTTAAATGATTGAATAAGAATTTTAGTGATTGAACACTATTAATAAAAGTTAAACTTTATTCTCCAAAGGTTATTATTTACTATCTAAATAAAATGGTAATTTTGTAGATTTGATTGATTAATATAATTCTATTAATTACAATAAGCGTACATTTTAAATATGTACATATGTTTATAAAATATATATAAATAAATGTGTGACTATATGTTATAACAATTAAATTGAAATTATTAATGGGATTCACTAATATTTAAAGATTATTAATGAATGGTATTTTGTAGTAATTTTTTATAATTTGTAAAATAAAAGAATTAGCTTTCCAAGAAAAAAATGATTTTATATAATTTTCGATTAAAAATGATTTTTATATAATTAATAATAATTTTAAATATTTTTCTGAATTTTAAATATTATTAAAATCCTTTAAAAAAAATAGCGGCAGGGCCTCGGGTTCGAACCCGAGCCCTTTGCCACACCAAGTAATGTTTGACGGCTGGGCCATAGCCTGATTTGGGTCAAGGAACAAAAAATTTGTTTAAAACCTAAACCCTGGTAAAACCCCTGTTAGGATCAGTGATCTAAGTTTGATCAATTAGAGTTGAATCACAGCGGAATTAGAGCAAGAATTAAGCAAATATAGCAAGAACACAATAAATATTTAATGGAACAGTACACGGTTATATAGATATAGGGTTTTCTGCAAAGAGATAATAACATTCATGCACACATGCTTCGGTGTGGCGGCTGCTAGGTTTTCCTAAGCTGCACCGATTACAATTAGGTCAGCATTCCTTATATATAGGAATGTGACGTCTGCTGATGTCACTTGATAGTGACATCTAACAGAATTATTACAAACTACTGAAAGTAAGCAAACTACTGAGAATGTTCACAACAACTGAGAACATCTCAGATTATTCTAAGTACACGAAGAAACATAAAACTACTGAAACTATAAGTACAGAAAAGAAACTACAACTACTGAAAGGAAACCATCACAACTACTGAAGAGGTCTTCTTCAGCTGTTGTGACAATCATCTGACACTTGGTCTTCAGTCTTTGTCTTCAGCTTTTGTCTTCAGACTTTGTCTTCAGCTCTTGTCTTCAGACTTTGTCTTCAGCTCTTTCACTTCAGACTTTGTCTTCAGCTCTTTCACTTCAGACTTTGTCTTCAGCTCTTTCACTTCAGACTTTGTCTTCAGACCTTGTTATCAGCTGATGTCTTCAGCTGTTGCAGACTACTTCAGTTGTTGTAATGTCCGTGGGACTTAAAGGTTTTTCTGATCAGGCTCATTGGTTCTTTTGGTCCAACAAACTCCCCCTGAACCAATGCAGCCAAAACCTTTAAGCTTATTGAGGTCCCACTTATTCTTGGCAGAAATACTCTCTTGATCAGCTTTAGAGATATCGGATAAGCACAGGCCAGGGAACAGGTTTCAGTAGATGTGAATGTCAAAGGATGGAAGGGAACTCTGTCTTGGGGAACTGGACACAGAGCCGTTATCCCAACCATGAAACCTACTTCCCATTGATGAGTCTATAAGACTCTCTGACGTAGGCCTCAAGGAGAACAACTTGTTCCTCCTTAGTGAGTTCTTCTGCTTCTCCTTCGAAGAAGAACTCTGGGCCATAGTACTCTGATAAGTACTTTATCGTCTTTCCATTTTTCAACTCAACAGTTGTTATCTCTCTGTAAGCAAACTCATCTGGGTGAGTCCCTTCTAATAACAACTGGAGTTCATTTTTCTTGATCTCTTCAAGCCTCTTGTATAACAACCCCTTCTTGACCATTTTGTTCTCCATTAGAGTTTGAGGGGTCATCTTTGACTTGTAGGCTCTCTTGAAGTCTTCAAGTATTTCCCAGGGTGAGACTACAATGGCCAACATAATAGCAGCATCTATGGTCTTTCTCACTTGGCCATTGTATCTACTTGGTATGGATTTCTTATGAATTCTAGAACTAACCCTGGGGTCTGGCCAAATCCTTACTCTCTCCTTTTGATATTGAAAGGTATACCTGAGAGCATACAGCCTTTGAGCATGTTTCTTCATGGCTTGTATAGATGATGACTGAGGAAACTCTTTGTCAATCATCTTCAAAAGTTGCTCATCGTGCTGTTTCTGTTGTTCTTCTTCTTCAATCTTAACTTTCACCATTTGCCTCTGAAAGTCTGGTGTTATCATTTGTTGACTTCTGGGCTCAGGTAATTTTAGAACAGCAGAGATTGGCAGACTATCTTCTTCATCATCTTCTTCTTCTTCTTCTTCTACCATCCTCAACACCCTTCTCCTCCTTCTGGGTGCATCACTGGATGTGGTTTGAGGTGGTTTTTGGGGTAAGGGAGTTGGTTTTGAGGGTTGAGTTGATTTGGAGAGTTGTGGGGTTGGTTGTTTTTGAGAGGGAGTTTGGGAAGGCTGATCTAGCATTTTTATGGTGAGTTTGGCTTTGGAAAGCTTGGCCATATCAGTTCTCTTCCCAGCACCTGCTTCGTCTAAGGCTTCTATAATCAACCCCTTGTTGAATTCTTCAGAAGCACAGATTCTGGTGGTTATTGCCAGAATACTGTCTCTGGTCCATGATTTAATCTCAATTAATGATCTTCCCAAGTATTTTGCAATAAACCGGATCATTATCTCCAACCTCTCCCTTTCCATTACACTATAACTGGCCCATCTTTCTTGTATCTCATTAATCTCCAGCCTTCTGATCTCAGTGTCTAATGTGGCTGTATCAAAGCCCTGTCTGAAGAGTTGATCTATTATTTTGTCCATTGATCTGCTGTGAGCTTCATCAGCTTCTTTAATCAGATCTTCCAATGATTTCTCTTCATCAGGCTTTTGAGTTCCAGCACTTTTCTTTCTCTTGTATGTGATCAGCTGTTTTTCCTGTTCTTTTTCTTGTTGTTTATCCTCTTCCACTCTCTTTCTCTTTCCTTCTTTCACTACCTTAGACTCCCCCTTTTTGGGTGCATTGGGTTCAGGGGTTTGAATGGCAGAAAGCTTCTTGTGCACAGCATCATCAACAAGTGTTTTTAGAGTCGAGGAGATCCTCTCATCAATGGCTTTATGTACAATCTCATTGATGATGGGAGTGATGAGAGGTAAGGAAGTTTGAAATGTAGCAACCATCTGCTCAGAGGGGTTCTGTCCCTGAGAGGTGGTGCCAACAACAGTGGCTGGTGGCTCAGTTGAGTGAAGTGGCGGAGTGTTTGGGAAACCTTCAGATGAAGGTGCCATCTGTGGGTTTATTGGGGCAGATGGACTTTGATCCTGAGACATTTTGGCAAGCAGTTCTTTGAGTCTACTCACCTCAGCCTCAAGGATTGTGTTATGGGCTAAGACATCATAGAAAAAGCCCAGGTCATCATCAGTTTTTGCTGAATCACCTGACCTCCTGATTGAATCAGGATGTACATGCCCTGAGTGTAGATCAGTTGTAGCATGTGCCCCTTGTTCTTGGTTCTGGGGACTTCCTGCCTCAGGACTGAGTCCTTCATCGGCAGTTGCCTCTGGTGAGGTCTTAGAGATGTTACCAACTTCATCCTGTTCATTTGCTGAATCAGTAGAAGTGGCAGCCTCACCAGATGTTCTAACCTCCTCCTCTACACGGGAGATTGAACATTATAACCCCTGTGCTGTGGGTTATCAGCAGCATTTTGGTCCTCTTCCTCAGATGTTCTCCCCATTGTAATTGGTGTCTGGGGAGGAGGAGAGGAATGCAGCTGACTCAACACTTGTGCAACAATAAATGTTGGGCTTTGAGGGGCGGTTGCATTTGGAGATAGGGTTGAAGCAGATTGCACCCGGGGTGACTGGTGCTCTTCAATGGTAACCTTCTCAATTGAGATAGGTTCCAGCATTGTGGTATCCCCAATTTTGGTTGCATCAGGATCCTGTTGAGAGGATGCCTGAGCGGCTACGGTTGGTGGAGTCTTGGACACTACTGGGGGGTTAGAACCAGTAAGTGTTTCCTGTATTGGTGTTACAGGGGCATCCTCAGGGGACTCATCTCCCTGAGTAGCCTTTTTGGGCTTTTTGGTTTTGGGTTTGGTGGGGACTTTGGATCTGGAAGTGGAGGCTGTGGGTTCCCGCTGCTTGGGTTTGAGCAGCCGGGCAGCCCTTTCATTGTAGGGTCAGAGTTGTGCCTGGAGTATACTTCAGGCAATACAGCCGGAGCAGGGACTCCAAGGCCAACAAGGCCGTCTGATTTTAGCTGTGTTAAAATTATGGCCATGAGAAACCTGGGATATAATATCCATCTGTTTGCCACAGGTTTCAAGGCCAGATCCTTTAGTTCCATAAACACTATCTCAGAAAAATTTAAAGTTTGGCGTTCAAAGATAGAGTATAATACCTGTTGCCATCGGGAAGACATTTGATCCCATGAAGAGGTTTTTGGTGCAAGGCAGACATTCACCATGTGGAAGATAAGACGTTCAGCATCATGGAAGTGCTTCTTCATAATGGTGGTAGCACTTAAGTCTCCTTCATACCCGTTGTTGATGAAAGACATATCGGTTGTGCCTTTCGGGTATTCTGTGACACAGGTGGCATCATGTAGATCTAGGGTTTGTCGAATGATGTCCGTAGTGATGACCACCTGTTTCTGGTTGACCAACGACTGGAGAGTGATTTGGCTATCATTCTCACTAGTTTGCACGGAGACGTTGGTCCAGAACTGGCTTAGGGAATCGGGGTATATGGTAGGATTCAGAAGAAACGCGGTTCGGTACTGGGAATCTACCATAAGATCGATGGCGTTATCAAATTTGTTCCAGAAGGCCGATTTTGAGAGGTAGGCAACACAGTTGTGTCTGGGTTTGAGTTTCATGGTCGCCATTGGTGAGAGAGAAAGGACGGAAAACGGCTAATGAAACGTCTGAAAGTAGGTTAGGTATTTATAGGGTAAGACAAAGGCTGATATAAAACGACTGAAAGTGTTGGTTGCTGTCATCAGTTGTTTGAAAACAACTGAAGACCTGGTTTTAACTTTCAGAAGTAACAACTGAAGACTTGGTATTAGTCATCAGTAGTTGTGAAACTACTGAAGACATGGTTTTGGCTTCAGGTGTTGTAACAACTGAAGACTTGGTGTTAGTCATCAGTAGTTGTGAAACTACTGAAGACATGGTTTTGGCTTCAGTTGTAAGTGAAGCAGCTGTTGTAGAAACAACTGAAGAGAAAATTTTCTCATCAGCTGTTGTCGTCAATTCTTAGCTCATCAGCTGTTTCATTCTGACCTCAACACTTCATCAGACTGTCTGAGTTTCAGATGTTTCATAGGTCATCAGTACTTATCTGTTATTCTGACATCAGCAGTTGTAACTACATCAGTAGTTGTAACCACATTAGTTCTGTTCAACAGATGAGTACTTCAGTACTTTTAAGTAATTTAGTCTTCAGTAGTTGTGAAAACTACTGAGGATAAAAGAACTGCAGTACTTATTTGTGACAGTAGTATACGAATGCTCATCAGTACTTGTTCACTGAGATCATCAGTAGTTGTCACTTATTCTAGCTGCAGCATACCAAGCCTTAACACTAGGTTTTGGAAAGTTGAACTGTCCAAAGGCTTAGTAAATATATCTGCAAGCTCATCAGCACTAGGAACAAACTTTGGATCAATCAGACCTTTTTCAAAACAATCCCTAATAAAATGGTGTCTGATCTCAATATGTTTGGTCCTAGAGTGCTGGACTGGATTCTTGACGATACAAAGAGCTGAAGCACTATCCATTAGTAATGGAGTCTTAGTCTCTGTAATGCCATAATCCAGTAATTGATTCTGAAGCCAGAGTACCTGAGATGTACAACTTGCAGCAGCAATGTACTCGGCTTCAGCAGTGGATGTAGCAACAGATGTTTGTTTCTTACTCTGCCAAGAAACCAAACAGTTGCCTAGGAATTGACATCCACCAGAAGTTGATTTTCTAGTTAATTTACACCCTGCATAGTCACTATCAGAAAAAGCAACTAATTTGCAAGAGTGCCCAGTGGAATACCAAAGACCTAGAGATTGAGTACCTTGCAGATATCTAAAGATCCTCTTGACTGCAATCAAATGGGACTCTTTAGGAGCAGCCTGAAATCTAGCACAAACACAAGTTGCAAACATAATATCTGGTCTAGAAGCTGTTAAGTACATCAAGGACCCAATCATACATCTGTAAAGTGTTTCATCAACAGCTTTACCTTTCTGATCTGCATCCAGTTGTGTGGTGCTGCACATGGGAGTAGAACAGGGCTTACAGTGTTGTAAATCAAACTTTGCCAAAAGACTTTTTGTGTATTTTGACTGATGAATGAAAGTTCCATCAGCCTTTTGTTTGATTTGCAGACCTAGAAAGAACTGTAATTCTCCCATGGCACTCATTTCGAATTTTTGTTGCATCAACTTTGTAAATGCATCACACAACTGTGGATCAGAGGAAGCAAAAATAATATCATCAACATAAATTTGAACAAGGAGCTTATGTTGACCCACTTTCTTAATGAACAAAGTTTTATCTATGGAGCCTCTAGTGAAATTATTCTGAAGAAGAAAATTTGACAGTGTTTCATACCAGGCTCTAGGAGCTTGTTTCAACCCATAAAGAGCCTTATCAAGTTTATACACCCAATCAGGATGTTTATTATCCTCAAAACCTGGTGGTTGACACACATAAACCTCTTCTTTTATTTTACCATATAAAAACGCACTTTTGACATCCATTTGAAAAACTTTAAGATTGTGGAATGCAGCATAGGCTAAGAACAATCTAATTGCCTCCAGTCTGGCTACAGGGGCAAAGGTTTCATCATAATCAATACCTTCTTCTTGTGAAAACCCCTGGACAACCAGTCTGGCCTTGTTCTTGACAATTTGCCCATTTTCATCTGTTTTATTCCTAAACACCCATTTAGTGCCTATTGCACACTTACCTGGGGGTAGAGGAACCAGTTCCCACACTTGCTGCTTTTTGAACTGAAGAAGCTCAAGCTGCATGGCATCAACCCATC
Organism: Flaveria sonorensis; assembly: GCA_025506505.1. Lineage (NCBI taxonomy): Eukaryota > Viridiplantae > Streptophyta > Magnoliopsida > Asterales > Asteraceae > Flaveria > Flaveria sonorensis. Next base: position 32,700 of record JACCIY010001506.1, read on the forward strand.
CATTGTCTCTTAATGCAATATGATAGTTCTTTGGCTCTTGCTGACTGATGAAAAGAGCATAGAAGCAGAAGTTGGACAATTGACTTCTAGTTGAGACACCAGCATTGATATCACCAATGATTTGAGACGTTGGGTGATTCTTCAGCTCTTGATGCACTATGAGATCTGTGCAAGTGTTTGTAGCACGCTCAGCAGCAACAGATGTTGATCCAGATTCTTGAAACCAAGTGTTAGATGGCATATCAAATGAAGTAGAGGATTCAGAAATCTCATCAGCATTTGTTGTGGATGGTGCTACTGAAGCTACAGGAACATCAAGTTGAGTAGACTCAGGCAGTTGATCACTAAACTTGAATAGGTGAGTACTGGGATCATCATGAACATCAGTACCACCAGATGGATGACTAGCTGCAGAAGGTGATGAATTCACATGATCTGCAACAGCTGGAGGCTGATAAGGAACATATTGCAGTATGTCCAGATCAAACAACTCCACAGGGTTTTGTGGGATTTTGTCCTTAGGAGATTCATTGAACTTCACATGCAAGGTTTCTTCAACCATCTTTGTCTTACAGTTGAACACTCTGTAAGCCTTGCAAGTGGATGAGTACCCAACAAAATACCCTGCATCCACCTTAGAATCAAACTTTTGGAGTTGATCCTTTGTGTTGAGAATGTAACAAGGACACCCAAATGCTCTGAAGAATGAAATTAGAGGAGCCAAATGATGTAGAACTTCATAAGGAGTCTTCATCAACCTCTGATTCACTAAAGCTCTATTTTGCACATAGCATGCTGTGTTGACAGCTTCAGCCCAAAAGGTCAGTGGCAAACCAGAGTCAGCCAACATGGACCTTGCAGCTTCAATTAGGGTCCTGTTCTTTCTCTCCACTACTCCATTTTGTTCTGGAGTCCTTGGGATGCTATACTGCCTCTTGATTCCTTTTGAAAGGTAGAAATCATCAAGTGTATGGTTTCTAAATTCAGTTCCATTATCACTTCTTATACACTTGACTGATAGGGAATACTGCTTCTCAACATACAACACAAAGTTAATAATTGTCTGAGCAGCCTCATCCTTTGAATGCAAGAAGAAGGTCCATACAAATCTGGAGTAATCATCCACAATTACCAGACAGTATTTCTTCTTTGCCATGCTCATTACTCTCACAGGACCAAAGAGATCCATGTGCAGTAATTGCAAGCAGGCAGTGGACTTTGGTTCTTCTATAGGAGGAAATGAGACTTTGTGTTGTTTTCCTTTTAAACAAGCAGTGCAGGTTTCATCACAGAGGAACTCCTTTATTGGTAGACCTCTTACTAAACTTTTGTGGATCAGCTGATTCATGTTTTTGAGATTAACATGACCCAGCCTTCTATGCCACAGTTTAGATTCCTGAGGAGAGGCCTTGGAGAACAGGCAAGGATGACCTTTTAAATCAATCTTCTTTGACAAATCCAAGGCATATACTCTTCCTATCCTGTTGGCCTTCAGGAGAGTATATTCATCCAATACCTTGTCAATCAGCCTCAGAACTTTGGAAGACAGAATCCGGCAGTTCTGGCTTGTGAAAAGTGCAACATGCCCTTTATCACACATCTGACTAACACTCAGTAGATTATACTTGAGATTCTCCACATGGTTAACATCATCAAATCTGATTTCTCCATTTGACACAAATCCTTTCCCGATGATGTAACCCTTAGCATCATTTCCAAATGAGACAAATCCCTTCTTTCCTTGAGAGTAGTCATTAAGAAGAGAACTGCTCCCAGTCATATGCATAGATCCTCCACTGTCTACATACCAGATGCTTCTTTGGCATGCTGAAGAACCCTGCATTTATCATAAGAAACTAGTTAGCTTTAGAGACCCAAACCTTTTTGGTTTTGGGTATGTTTTCATCAACAGATTTAACCATAACTTGTTTCTCATGATTAACAGCTGATGAAGGTGGAGATGGTGCTGAAATGGAATTCTTAGATTTGGGCTTGGATTTCCTTTTCAGTGGTTTGATCACAGGTGCATCTAGTTGGTTAACTCTCCCCAACAAATGCTGAACCATCATAACAAGTTGTGTCTGATTTGTTGCTAAGGCCTTCAACTCATTTGACACATCAGTACTTGTTTTTGATGAGTTCCTGTGACCCACCATTTCCTCCTTCTTGAAATTCACAGACTTCGTCTGATGTTTATCATGAGGAACACTATCAGCTGTTTTCTGATAAACCCCATCCTTCTTTTGGATTTTGGTGAGGCCTTGGGTTTATCAGTTTTAGATGACTGTGGTACAAACTTGGTTTCAAACTCATTTTTCATTTTATTTATTTCTTCTTTAATGAGCTTATCTCTGTTGAGTTTGGAACCCTTTTTGTACCAGCATTCATCAGATAGATGATTGAATTTACCACATATTTCACATGGCTTATTCTTCATCTTGGATTGATCAACTGCTGAAGTGGAAACTACTGAAGGTGTGATCTTCAGTACTTTCCTCCTTTCAGTACTTGTGTTAAGTACTGAAGGATCGGTAACAACTGAAGACTTGTTCTTCAGCTGTTCTCTATCCGTCCTGAAAGACCGTATGATAGATTCCTCAGCAGTTGTTAATCCTTTTATTTCATCAGATTTGAAATGCTTTTCAGATGTTGTGACTTGCCCTTCAGTACTTGGAGTACTTTGAGGAACAACATCTGAATTTCTCAGCTTCATGTGTTTATCAGCATTTAAACCATCAGGCAATTGATTTGCTGAGATCTTAACACTGACTTCATCCTCTAATTTTGTATTATCATTTGAGGATGAATCACATGATGATGTGGTTTGGAAATTACTTTCACCTTCAGATTTTACTATTGATTTTGAAGTAAAATCAGTAGGTGGTGCAGTATGATTGTAACCTATTCCAAACTTCACATTTGAAGCTGTTTGCTTGCTGAGAAGCATTTCAAATCCCTTGCAGGATGTTACCCATCGGTCACACTCAACTTGGGTAGCTGCAAGTGTCTCTTTGAGACTTCTGTGGTTCTCGAGTATGACCTCTACCTTAGCCTTTTCATCATTAAGTTGGCATTTAAGCTTGTAAATCTCATCATCTTTGTCATTAAGTGCAGACACATACTCATCTTTTCTTTTGGAAATAGTTTTCTCAAGCTCAAGATTTTGATGATTAAAGCTACATTTGCCTCTCTAATAGAGACAAAGGCAGCTATGCATGATTCAGAACATAACTTGGCTTTAGCCTCAGAAGATATCTGGGTTACCTGTGAAGATGAAGCATCTGAGCAGGAACCCTCAGTAGACTCCAGGGCCATGAGAGCAAGATTCCCAAAAGGATGTTCACCACCATGTTGACCAGCACCAGCAGATAGTTGCTCATTGAAACCAGAAAGATCATCTGGTAAGCTGCTCCAGTCAACAACTCCTGGTGTGAAGAAGCTGTGATGAGGTTGAGATTGTGATGGAGATGGTTGAGGCTCAGGTAGGGCTTGAGGTTGTTGTGCTATAGGGACATGAACTGGATTTGGCTGTGGCATATAATAGCAGGGATAAGGATATGGCATTGAACCCTGAGGGACAAAGTATGCAGGAGATTGAGGTTGTGAGTGATGACCAGAACTAGCAGGATGTTGCCCTTTGTTTTGTGAACTATTGCTTGGAAAGGTCACAAAGGGTGCAGAGGAGTTAGATCCAGTTGATCTACACTCTCTTGCAAAGTGCCCAAGCCTGTGGCATTTGTGACACCTCAACTTACTCTTGTCAAAACCAACTTTGGTTTTGCCAGAGAGTCCTGGAAATTTCCTACCAGTTCTCTTGTAGAACTTTTGAGATCTGATATTGATCAGGGCCATTTGGCTCAAAATATCCATCTCTTCTAAATCATCATCAGCAATACCTTGCAAATCATCCATGATAAAACATAAATTATCACTATTACACCCAGAATGACTGTCAACACCAACAAATGCATGATCAGAACTGTTTGAAGAGAAATCTATATGCTCATCATAATGACTTTCTGATCCAGCATATTCTGACTCATGACCGACCAAGGCAGTGTTACCTGGTACAAAGTCATCAGAGAGCTTTCCTGATGATGCCAGTTTCCTTTTCTGCTCTATCTCTCTTTCAAATGTAAGCAGTTTCCCATGGAGTTGGGTGAGAGATAGGCTATCCAGATTTGCACTGGAGCGTAGGACAATGGTGTATGTGTCCCATCTCTCAGGCAGTGATCTGAGGAATCTGTTGTTCATCTGGCTGTTAGTATACTCTTGCTTGACCATTTTCAGTTCAGAGATCAAGCAGGAGAAACGCTCAAACTGTTGAGTCAGTGTCTCACCCTTCCTATGAGAGAATGTCTCATATTGTTGGGCGAGGATTTCTCTGTTGTTTGCTAAGACCTCATCAGTTCCTCCGAATTGTTCCTTCAAAGCATTCCAGAGGTCATGAGCAGTTTCATGATGCATAAGCCCAGAATAGATTTCATTCGGCAGTGCCATGGCCAGAATTCCATGGGCTTTAGCATCAATCTCAAACAGTTTACGATCTTCATCTGAGTATTGCTCCTTCTTCTTCGGAACCATTTGATTGGTCTCCGGATTGTTCACCATAGGCTTGTGTGGACCATGAACCACAGATGTCCAACAACCTGAACTGTTAACAGACAGGTGATGGAGCATTCTTCGTTGCCATATGTTATACTCACTCCTAACCAGCATCGGAGGCTTGGTTGAGGAGCCAGTATTGTGAGGATCATTAGATGGAGTAGTCATTCTCAGATTCAAACCAAATCAATCAAGTTTCAAAAGATTTTGCACAAAAACACAACAAACTCAATAAGAACCAAGAAGAAACTCAAATTAAATAACCAGAAGCAGCAGAAAATCAATCTTTATAACCAGTTCTTGCACATATGCTAATTCGATCAAACTATAGATATCAAAATAGCAGTTTCAATGATCAATTGTTAAACCGATCAATGATTAACCTGCTCTGATACCATTTGTTAGGATCAGTGATCTAAGTTTGATCAATTAGAGTTGAATCACAGCGGAATTAGAGCAAGAATTAAGCAAATATAGCAAGAACACAATAAATATTCAATGGAACAGTACACGGTTATATAGATATAGGGTTTTCTGCAAAGAGATAATAACATTCATGCACACATGCTTCGGTGTGGCGGCTGCTAGGTTTTCCTAAGCTGCACCGATTACAATTAGGTCAGCATTCCTTATATATAGGAATGTGACGTCTGCTGATGTCACTTGATAGTGACATCTAACAGAATTATTACAAACTACTGAAAGTAAGCAAACTACTGAGAATGTTCACAACAACTGAGAACATCTCAGATTATTCTAAGTACACGAAGAAACATAAAACTACTGAAACTATAAGTACAGAAAAGAAACTACAACTACTGAAAGGAAACCATCACAACTACTGAAGAGGTCTTCTTCAGCTGTTGTGACAATCATCTGAAACTTGGTCTTCAGTCTTTGTCTTCAGCTTTTGTCTTCAGACTTTGTCTTCAGCTCTTTCTTCAGACTTTGTCTTCAGCTCTTTCACTTCAGACTTTGTCTTCAGCTCTTTCACTTCAGACTTTGTCTTCAGCTCTTTCACTTCAGACTTTGTCTTCAGACCTTGTTATCAGCTGATGTCTTCAGCTGTTGCAGACTACTTCAGTTGTTGTAATGTCCGTGGGACTTAAAGGTTTTTCTGATCAGGCTCATTGGTTCTTTGGTCCCAACAATTCAAAAAAATTCACATGAACCTAATTTTCAATTCGATCCATTTGAGGTTAAGGTGACCGAATTACCTTAGGGCTTGGGATTCCCTATTCTTAATCGATCGTGTAATACACTCTTAATTACCTTAATTCGATGCAGATTTGATGAAACAGATTCAAACAATGTCGCGGCCGGGGTGACTTCGGTTCAAGAGGTTTGGGTTGATTATAAGCAATTCGCTACACGGTAACTTCTAATATGCTTATTATTGAAAGCCCTATGCCAATTTCGATTTGAGATGAACAAGAATTGGGTTTCGTTTGAGTTGTAGGTCGTGTTTTCTCAAGTGGTAATTCGTTGCATATGATAACTCAGGTGACATTGGTAGTGTATTTGTTTAGAAACTTAACTAGAATGTTTAACCCTCATTTAATTGAGTATGATTGAATCCGTTTCGAGCCTGTTGATACCGATGCTTTGAATTGCTACGGTTCGATTGAGAGTGATGAAATTCGAAGTTTATGCTCAAATTAACTCGTTGTGGGTTCGAAACTGTTTGTACAAGTGTAAGGGTGATTTAATTGAGTTAACGGTGATTTCGAGGGTTTTGGGGTTGGCCGGAGCTCGCCAAGCTCGCCGGAGGGTCACCGGGAAAACGGGGGAAGAATGGTTTGGGAATTTTGATTTAAAAGTTACACTTTGGACCCTGTAGTTTATAATTTGATCAATTACATTCCAAAGTTAATACTTTAGTTAAAGAAATATTCAGTTTGGTCCCTGCAGTTTTTAACTTATTATTTTATGTACAAACATTTAATTACAAGTTTAAATATTAACCTTATTTTCTTTTTACTTATTTTCAAGATCCAACACTTATTAAGATTATTTACAATTTTTAGTATTATTATTTTGTCATTTTATTATTATTTTTATTATTATAATTATCATTGATATTTTCTTCTATTATTATATTATATTATATTATTATTATTATTATTATTATTATTATTATGGTTATCATTAATTATTGAATTATTAACTATAACGATATCAAAGAATTACAAATAAGTCCTCGTACTTGCATTAATATCAAAACAATTCTTACAAGAGGTAACGACGTTAAAAAAAATATGAGAGGTCACACCAACCCCATCAACCTTCCCACACCTTCATCCTCTATTTCTAAACAACCTCCACCCCCACTGTCCTTAAACCCAAAACCCAATCTCAACCCAAATCATCATCAGAACCTTCTAAGCCCCTAACCTTAGAAGAATTGAAGGAATTAAAAGAAAGCTCACCAACTGCACTACTTTGAGCGAGATCTCTTCTGAGGAAGAGTCAATTAAACTAAAATACATTGATGGCTCTTCCTCTTCCCTCACAAGAGAGGCATTCCTTGATCTGCCAAGGGGAACACTGGACCAAGCTCTCCAACTTCTTGCCACCAACTCTGATGTACTCAAAGAAGAAGAGAAGAAGTTGAGGAAAGACTGGTGACTCTGCTGGACGCAAGAAAAGGGACAAGATGCCAACTAATCCCCTCAATCAAAGAAGCTTAATTGTCCAGTGGAGGTTCGATGAACCAACGCACAACTTTATTATACAAAGGGAGAATGGTCAAGTTAATAGACTTGACACATTTACTCTGCTACAATCTAGCAGATTTGACATTGCTAAGTTAGCAAGAGACCATTCTCCAACCCCTCCAACTCTCAGATTGCTGCTCACATAAGAAATTATTTAAGCGGTCTTCATGTTAACGATCTTACCACAAAAGCCAAAACTAATGAAGAGTTGAAAAGGATAGCAAAGGAATAAGAAAAAGGAGCAACCAGAAAAGGAGTTCATTTCTGCAGATGGTTGAAGGACCAACTTCCGAACCTATAGTTACATGGGAATATGACTATAGTTCCCATCAACTAACTCTCTTCAGAGGGACAGAACAAAGAGTACATGTCATCCAAGCAACGGACTAGATCTACTATCAACAATGACTTGTAGAAACTCCTCATACCATATCAGGAAAGAACAAAGAAATAGACAAATATCTTCTTTCCCTTGTTGAAGACCTTGAGGAGTAAGAAGAAGTGAAGTTTTGGTAGCATCAGCCTAGAGGGAGTTTGTTGGATCATATGAGGCTGGTGCAATCAAAACAACACTTAGGAATATTTTGAAGTACTAAATGAAGTGGTCTTCTGAAGATCAAGCTGCTCTTCCGAAGCTAAGTCAAGATCTTCTGAAGCTTAAAGAATGAAGAACTTCCAAAGGAAAACTCAGTCTTCAGAGACTAAGTTGTTCTCCTTCCGAAGTATATAACTTAGAAGATCAAAGGCAAAGTCTTCCGAAGAATAAAGCCCTGAAGACTTGCATTTCTTCCGAAGCCAAATGACCTCGGAAGAATTTATTCTTCCGAAGCCATTTACCTTCGGAGAACCAACTATGAACCATGACATAAGTATGGTCTATCTGATAGCCCGCTGCAACTCTGATATACTGCATGGCGCTTTCGACGCCCATGTAGTTGACGATACTTTAATCCACTTTTCACCATTCTCAACTTAGTATAGTTGCCATTCTTAGTTGGTGACAAAAGGTAATGGACCTGTCATGACTACCTAATCGACGATATTATTTATTTTATCTTAGATGCTTTACTACTAGCAATGTAGTATTTGTCTAGTTGTAAATTCCAGCTAGTTTTCCAAGTATAACCTGCTGTAGATAGTATATATATAGTTTCTCCATGTACCTAGTAACCATGCTTGTAAGAGTCTTGTATCACTAAGTTGAGAATAATATATACAAGTATCTTAAAAAACTATTCTTGTGTTCTTGTAGTTTCATTTAACTTATTATATTACTTGTGAACTTAGTTGAGATTCTGTTTCATCAACCA